>JAUZNK010040520.1:0-34153 GCA_035046665.1 Euphysa ruthae
TGCATTCTTTACAATCAAACGACATGATTATAGTTAATTTATTTATGATATCGATATATTGGTGATACTATATCGTAATAAATTGTTGTATAAGGACTTACTTCCTCAATTTAATCCGTTTCTTTAAGTGTAAAGTTGAATCCAGAAACTTTCAAGACAAGAGGTTTCTAATAATCAGCTACACCAAATCCGAATGCTTAATATAACAAAGTATAATAATATAACAAAGTTTTTCTCACTTTCAAACTTCATTTAAAAACACTGCAGCATAGACTCTTAATATATTAATTGTAGGATCAACATCGATAATTTAAAAAGGATAAAAAAGGAGAAACAAGTAAATTAGATGTTTTTTTATCTTGGAAGCAAGGGTCCATTATCGGATATGAGACAAAAGAGGTTGGAAAGATAATACTCGTGGTTAAAATGTGGTATAAGGTGTGTAGCTTACGACGTACTCCCGAGAAAATTATGGTGTACGATTTTTGTCATACACTTATGCAAAAATGGTGTATGAAGTGCCATATGCCACCTTTTTTTTTAACGACCAGGCCTACAAATAAATATAATAAAAAAAAGTATTAAGAGTTTATATAGATAATTTTTATACAGAAGAAATTTTTTCGTTAAACTTATTTTAAAACTCATAATCTTGTACATGATAATAGCTTTTTTAGTGATTAAAAATATGTACGTACATTATTATGAAAAATTTTTGTACGTTCGCATGTTCATGGGAAAATAATAAAGTACATCACTCATTTTTCTTTTTTTGGCGTACTTGCTTATGTACACGATTTGTTCAGCCTTGAACACTACATGTTTTACACTCATACCGTGTGTCATGCCCAGTTTGCTTTCGCTTCACCAGTCCTTTGCTTCGAGCATATTTCCTTTCTGATTCATCGCCATCTTTTTGTCCATTGTTTTTTCTAACTCAAAATGTTTTGATTTTTAAAATTAATTACTCTATAAAAATTAGTATTTTGCTCATAAATTTTATTTGAAACATATTGTCCAATCATCTAAGAGCATTTGTGAATAAATTAGAACTAAACTTAATATGTAACAGCCCAGGGAAAAATAATTTGAATTAAGAATTATCCTGTCTATAGACAGGATTTGTCTTTTTTCACTGAATCTGTATCCCATTTATAGATGATATCAAAACCAAAAGGGTTAAGAGAGAAATTATCATATGATAGGTTTATATAATTTAATGAGGCTATTACCTTTCCTCATCTTTTGCAATAGATTAAAAAATGTTTATATAGTTTGTAGGAGTTAATATAATTCGTAAGATGTGCAAAATTCCGGAAATGATCCAAATACAGTAATTAAAATGATTAACATGTTGAAATTAGGATATATCAACAATCAAATTAATGGACGATGTGTGGACTGGCAAGTAAACTCATTTGTATGCAGATTATCAAGCAAGATCTTGTGTACGAATAGATGAGTGCCTATATCAATGATCGTTTTTTTTCTCTCAGTTAAAATAATGATCCTTTTACCAGCAATGATGTATTCTTAATTTGTTTACATAAATATTTAAATTCTTTTTTCATAAAAGGTTCAATATGAACAAAGATGTTTTTAGTTTCTTTTGTTGTGATGTCATTCATTATTGACATAAGTGGTAGTAGGCTAAATACTGCTGGCTTCCTGTACTTGTAAGTAAAGTTGAATAACAAGATAAATTTTTGAAATTCTTTTTTTTGGAATTAGTGTGCAGGAATCTATTTTTCATATAAATTTGGTTTTAAATATTGCTATTAACCCTTGTGATGCCTGTTCTGTATATATTTACAGAATTGCAATGTATGAAATTATAGTCATTCCTGTATATTTACAATATGATCGCTATGTTAATATTTGCTCTGTTTATATGGTTTTATGTCATTTCAAGTATTTATTAGAAAATTATGTAATTGTTTTTAAAAAAAAAAAAAGAACATTGCTCCTGAACCTTGCTCGTCTACCTTTGCTGCCTGATTTCTATAAACTTACTGACTTATATACTGACTCAATGAAGTTTTTGCGCTGGTATTCATTAAGGCATTGTTAAAGATATTGCTGATTTGTTTGGCAATAGTGATGATGAGGTATTTTTTTGGCTTGATATTAATTCAAATGAGTTTGATGCCAACCTTAGTGGATTTTTAATAAAAGTTTCAAGTGATGCAGAGCAGATGGATGTTTTGTTTTAATGATATATGTCGGGCATTTATTTTCTTTACTGCCATAAATTGTAATTTGTGTTCTTTGTTGTGGTGATTAATTTGTTTTTTTATAATTATCTGGATATTTCTACATTTTGTTGGAGAAAGCCATATTTAGTAAAATTCTTGTTCAAGTCTATTTTCCATTACCTTTCAGAAAAGGCATCAATGAGCTTTTAACAGTGGATATTACTCAGGATATGAGCTTTTATGTAAAAGTGGCCATTTTTGGAAGTTTATATATAATAAGAATTTTTCAAAAAGTGATGCACATAATCTTAACTTTTTTTATATGCATAGTGTAATCTGCAACAACATACTCACCCTCTATTGAAGATATATTTGATATATATTTGTAGAGACTAATCCTATATCTTTTGTATGCACATCATGGAAGTCTACCTAGGTAATTAAACTTTTTCTGGCAAGCCATCTGCATGAACAGATATAATATATTTACATTTGTTTCCATGTTACAAATTAATATTCTATTTTTATCATAATTGGATTCATTGTAACCATCTTCCATTTCTTTTTAGAGGTAGAAGAGACTCAAAAGGTAAGCCTTGATTTGTACACCAGATCTACTAATAGTTTCTCACAGATAAAACTTTCTACCCGTTGGATGCTGATCTTTTTAAAAATGAATCCAATTCGATACCATACCTAGGTTGATTTTAACACAGGTACATTATTTTGAGCATCAAACTTGATAAATTCATATTTTCACCCTTGTTTCCACCAGAGGAAAGCTTTTGTATCTGAAAGGTGTGACCTCCAAGGCGTAAAATTTGGACTATAAATGAATCTTTTATATTCCTTTGAAGTATTCCAACATTCTTCATTCCGACTTTTTTAAAAATTTTCTTGTGAGCAGGGCTCGTACCTTGAAAAATGTTATTGCCTTTTTCCTCAAGGAACCTTGCTCAAGTTAGGTGCAAATACCCAGGTACCGAAGCATCTCCAGTTTGGACCCAAATTCAAATTTTCCGAATTTTTTTTAAAAGTTTATTCTTAATATTTTATTCAGATGCTCATTACACAAGGAACTCTTTATCACTGTTTTTGTTTCTATGATATATCTGTCTGTAGTTTTGCATTAAGCAAGTTGTTAAGGAGTTTAAACTCATGACAAAGTTGACAGAGTTCAATGAAACCCCACATGTCCGTCCGATCATGTCCGTCCGATCATTTATCTCAAAATGTTTCAAAATTATATAAACCAAAGGGCCAAAATGCAATAGCACTAACAGTTTTAGAGTTTTGAAAAAAATTTCTTTTTTGGTACTGAGCCTGATTCTATCCAAATATGTTTTTTGCTGAGAATTCTATTTCCCTGCCCTGGTCTCAAAAACAAGATCTCTTTTGGTCTAAAAACAAAATTAAAATTTTTTTTTAAATCTTTTAATAATTTTCTTAATTTTTTACCCTTATTTGCCTGAAATTCTTTTTAGGAAGTTTAAGTTTTCTTTGATTTTAGGGATGTTGTATATCGTAAAAATATTTTTTACACATGCAAAATTTTTTAATTTCTCTGAAAATTGTGTTTCAGTTATTCTGAAATTTTTGGTGATGCTGTGAATATTTAATAATTTTTTCTGGAAAGTTATAAAATTTGATTAGTTTGTTTTTTTTCATTAGTTATTAGAGTTTGTTCATTTTCTTTTTTTTCTTTTTATAGAGTACCCCACCCAGTGATTTGTCAACACGTTTAGCTTTGATGAGGGAGAAAAGAAAGAACAAGCAGGTTGGAAATTATTTCAAGTAAAAAAGCCTTTAGCTAGATGGTTGTAGGGTTGGTAGCGTTATTATAAACAAGATGATAGATTGAGTTTATGTCGCGGCTAAAATAGGATTTTACAATTGGAGAGCAAAATTCCTTTCCCTTGTAATAAATAGAAAATAGCAACATTTTGTTTTATTTTCTCACTTTGTCTTATTAAATCAATGACTTTCAATAACTCATCTTTTTCAATTTCTTCTATGACCTCCATTTTGGATATATGGCATTTTATTATGATAATGTTGGTATGTCTGAATCCTGAGCAAAACTGAAAAAAACTAAAGAAAGAAATGTTCTTACAATTATTACAGATTTATAAGTTTCATGAATAATGTTAAAAACAGGTTTCCCCTGTTTTTAACATTATTCATGACTAATGTCTTGTTTGTTTAGAATGCAATCAGCGATGTTGCTGCTATTAAAGGTATTTATGTTTCTCCAATTAATTCACTATTAGCTCTACTCTGTCCAGATGTTAAATCAAGTAGCTGTTAACTCAGCCTGGATAACCTCAAAGACATCAAATTTCCCAAATATAATTCAATAGCAGTATTCATGTTTCAATTGAACTGCTCTCTAAATCAGTTATATTGCTAATAGGTGCGTCTTCCTGTCCATGTACCTGATATAATCATGATTGAAGTATCTGATGTATTTTTATTACTGCCGTTTTATGTAGCTTTTTCCATTTTAATTTCTTTTTTTTAAAATATAAGAAATTTGAAGGAAAAATTCGATTTTGAATTCTTTATCTAGTAAGTTGTTGAGCTTTTTTGAATTGATTTTTTTTTTATTTAGAAAGCAACCCTCTGGATGTAAGTAATACCTATTTTTTAACCTTAAGTTTAATATTATTCTAATACATCTTATTTTTGGTTTATCTATCTGCTCATGCCTGTCTTGCGTTTTTCTAAAAAGTTATTTTGCAGATTTTTTGCTATTTCAAAACATGGTTGTTGCCTTGCAACCTCCAGTTAATTTTTTTTATCAATGCATAATTTCAATTTTTTAGCAAAAAATCATATTAAAATTTTAAATATTATTTTAGAATCACTTATTCTACTTGAATGTAAGAAAATTATCATTATATGTCATTTTGATAAAATTTTTTTCGTATCCAAGCATTTTAAAGAATTGCCTGTCACTGTTGATTCTACAAATCCTATTAAAATTGTGACTCGTATGACCATGTACTGGAAATGCATTTTGCCTCGCAACGTCTTCTGTTAAGTTTTTTTTGGCAATTTATCAAGAATGAATAAATCTTTTTCAAAGTTAACGTAGAAGATCACTTATATGAGCTCATATCAAAAAATTTTTGTTACCTAGCAACAGCACCGATTACAGGTTTTTTTAAAAGTAAGATTTGCCATATTTGTCTATTTCTCAAAATTAGGTGTTAGAACCTTTTTCATATTTTTATACAGTAAAGGGTCCATGGAATATTCTATCTGGTCCATATGGTTACCACAAATTCTCAGTTTCTGGAAGCAGTTTATGAATTTCTTCATGCTTTGTATAAAGTGCATAATAATTTTATGCATGTAGACATAACCGTAAGTTCTTGCTGTCTGGAGTATTAAATTATACATATTACTAAAAAAATTTATTGGTTTATATTAGAGTTTAAATTCTATGGTAAAAAATTTTTTCTCTATATATTTTTTACCAGCGTGAAATAAAGGATTGGAAATGTCCCACCTATTGGTTTTTGTAAAGCCAAATTTTGAATTTTTAGCAATTTCTCAAGATTAGCAGTTTTTCTTTTTTTTTTAATCTTTCGTGAAATATTGTTAATATAACAAGAAATGATTTAACCTGTATGGTTGCTAACCCAAAATTAGTGTCTAAATCCAGTTATTAGATTAAGTGATCATAGAAGATTTATATTTGTTTATATCTATATTCAAACCACGGTTCATATATATTGTGAAGAGCATGGCGTTTAGAGTTAAAAGTGTCATGTTTCAGAAGTTCTTATGATATTAAAGTACTGATTTTAGAATTTTATTAGTACTGGGCCCAACCATAATAGTTTTTGAACCAGGTATATTAATTTTTGAGCCTAATGTGGCGTTTTCAACATTTTTTTGATATATAGTTATTATTATTATTATTCAAATTTAACTAAAATTCAATAGTTTAGGCCATAGTTGCTGAGTTTTGGTAGGTTTGCTCACTAGTTCAAAACTCCTCAGTTCCTAAGCTTGAGTCAAACTTGTTTAGAGAATTTGTTTAAATAAAATTTGTTTATTTTTTTTTTAATGTTTCTCAAAAAATTTTAACATAATTATTTGACAGTCATTCTGCTGATTATTCAACTCGGTATTAGAAACTAATTTGGTGTTTTGATTATTTTGGATTATAAAAAGTTTTTAAAAGTATTTTTTCCCTGGGAATTTTGCTAAATTTCGTTTTTGTTTTTTTTTTTTTTAATTTTCTTATTATTTGTTTCCTTTTTGTGTTTCAAGGCTCTTTGGTTTTTAATTTCGGCCTTTAAAATGATTTTGTCCAAAAAATATTTAAGTTTTTGGTTTTTATTTTAGGAGCTTCAAAATGAAAGTGACGTGGACGATGAAGATTTACCAGGTAACAGTAGGTATTTGCGTTATCAGACCACTTTAACAAATTTTTTAAATTATTGATTCTGTGAAACTTTATATCATACTTTCAAACTTATTTCTGATAGTTTTGAAATATTTGTTATTTTGGAAATTTAATCTCTCCAAAATATTTTATAGAAAAGCTCCAGCCTTTCTTTTGGCTATAATTGAAGAAAGTTCTAGGTGCCCGTTAGTCATTAGTCCTTGTTTATATGAAAATTTTATAGTAGTTGGGTGTTTAACTATGTAAGTGGAATTCAAATTAGTTTTGATTTGTTATTTAATTATCGTTAATATGGGAAATTCAAACTGCAATTATTTTATTCAGATTAATTTTTTTAACTGATAAATCACATTCCAACTTTGTGTCCACCTAAACCAAAATTTTATCCAATTGCACTATAGAATAACTTTCCTGGAGTTTCCTAAAGATTCAATTCTGGAATAATATCTAAAAGATTTCTTGTTTGAATAAAAACTATTCTGTCCAAGACATATTTTTGATATTTTTTTTTTCATTTTGCAGCTTTTTTTGCTAGCTTCCTCTTGATTAAAAAAAAAAGAATCAGTATGCGATAGATGATTTGACGACGTTAAATTTGTTGAGTTATATGGCAATTGTCTACATTAGGCCAAAAAGTCTTAATGTCTGCATTCCAATACTTTTTTTTTTGTGGTTACTAAGTTACCATGTAATTGCGAGGACATAATATCGAAGTTAATTATAAAAAAAAATATTATTATTTTGGTTATTATTATTTTATGGTTTTAGAGAGAAGGCCTAGTCTTGCTTCTCTTTCTAGCGATGAAAATGAGTTACCATGGGCGATGTATAAAGAAATGGCAGAACTAGACGAAGATAATGACGATGATAATTTTGAAGATATGGAAGATAGTGAATCTGATGATGAAAAATATAGTATGTATAATTAATTGAAATTCTATGCATTAGAAAATTGGTAGAATGCTCAAAAAAATGGCAATAAAGAGGAATAGTAATGTTTAAAAGGAGACCTTAATGGTTAGAAAGTTTTCCTTTTTGTTTTCACTGAAAAATTTTTAGAATTTAATTTGAAATATTTTGAATTTTGCATGAAGTTGATGGAACATTGTGGGCATTATTTGCCTCGCTTAGCCATCTTTAGCTGTTATAACCAACATATTCTTGATTCCCTTGAAAAATTGTTTAACATGGTTCTATTTTTTTTATTTTTTTTTTTATACAAACAAAAAAAATATGAGCCACTAAACTTTTAACGAAAACTGTGAAAATCTGTTGATATGAAACCCCCTCCGTTGAAATGCTCTCTGACATCACGTTTGGTGCTCACAATAAAAACAAAACAAATCGTGTAAATAACCCTGAGATTCGAAACAAAAGAGATGGTGTAAAATAAGAAATTTAGTAAGAAATTTATTTAGATTTGAATAATATTTTCATTCTGTATAAGTGGACATTAATTTTGATATTTTGTTTTCAGTAGTTTAATGTTAAAATTAATACACTTGCTTTTACTGCTGTTTCTAGTAAAAATTTGTGGTTTGTCAGTATTAAGACTGTTAAAGTTTTCATATTTTATTTATAATATTTTATGTTATCTATTTTATCATTACGATCTGAAACTAAAACATACATCGTTATTCTCTGGAAATTTTTTTCCTTTGTGCCCAAAAGACACATGGTGGAATCACCTTCCTGCATCCTTTACCAAGCCAGTCGTAAATGCACCAAAAAATTGCTTAGATGTAGCAAATTTGTAAAAGCGATTGCATATCTCTTGGTTATTGCCTTGTAGGTTGTGGATTGCTGCCAATGCGTTTTTAAAATTAACTTCTCGTAAGCTTCATAAAAATCTTCAACCTATGTAATACACTCATTTCCTAATAAAAAAAGCAGTATATTTCAGATATTTTTGTTACAGATAATATATATTACAATTATAATCATAATAATTTTATTAATGAACAATATTTTATAATAAACCCCCTTGACACATATTTAATATTCTCAAAAAGCTGCAGCAGACCAAAAGAATGCAGATAAATAAAGAATATAAAATAAATTGGTGAAATATTTTTAAAAACTGTACCTATCAATAACATTAAACGTATTAACAAAACTATATCTATCTGTATATAACTATATCTACCTTGAAATAAGTCATTTGGTCTGGTATGTCTACCTTGAAATAAGTCATTCGGTCAGGTATATCTACCTTGAAATAAGTCATCCGGTCAGGTATGTCGTTGTTATCTCAGCAGCATAAACATTCTCTTTCTGTAGCATATCCATGCATTTTTTTAAACATAAACACCAATCGTTTTGTCCGTTACATGGATTTTTGACTTTGATTTCGATGTTTTCTTCACTATCATTTGTTTGATTTTTTAATAAATATTCTCTTATTTCTGCTGGACTTCTTTGGCTCAGCCATATATGGAGTAAGCCCATTTAATCCTTTTTCGATGTCAGAAGAACTATCTGAGCAATCGCCGTTACTGTTCAACATGATTGTTGACTTTCCAATAAGAATGTTTGTTATGATAAAATTCTTCACCAGAGCGTATGTCACAAAATTCTCCATTGGATTTTTTTTTTTTTTTTTTTTGACTGAAAATTTAATACAAAATGATTTTATCTCAGAATGAAGCGCTGATCCCCCAGTCAATAAAGCAAGCTTGTCTGTCGTTGGAATATCTGGCTGTAACTCAACTGTGACTTGTTGAGATCCGCTTTCTATTTTTTACACTATTATTCACTGATGAACTTTTTACATACATAGCTGATCAAACTAACTTATTTGGTGAGCAGGTTATAGCTGATAAGGACTTTAAACCACATTCAAGAATGAAATTTGGAAGATGACATACAAGTTTTATTATATTGTGAATTCTCTTTGTGAAACAGCGAGTGTAAAACAGGTTTTATCAGCTAACCGATTCAAGCTTATTAATGAGTTTATACATTTTTATGATAACTCTACCACTATCTATCTAGATAGTAAGATACAACCTATGTGGTACTATCAAGATGAAAAGTACGCTCCTGATCAGAACATTTCAGTAAAGGTTGCCTTACGTAGTACAAAAGCTAGATTTGGCATTAAGACTTACGCTTTGCGTGAGTCTTAAAGTGGACATGTTTGGAGATCAGTTTTGTATACTGGATCAGAGCTGACAAACTTCCTGAATCCTGAGAATAAATATGTTGCAACAAAAATAGTTATAATGCTAATGGACAGCTTACTTGATACTCAATTGGTACTCATAGCTTGAATTTTCAAAACTACTTACGAGTAGGAATACCGATATCATTGGCACTTTCCGTAAAGATGGTAAAAGTCCAATCGAATTGAAAACAACAAATTGAAAAGAGATGAACAAATTGTATTGTATTAGAAAACAAGAAATATTATGGTGACACATTGGAAAGATAAAAAAGATATTTATGTCTACTTGTTTAAATGATAAAGAAAAGGTAGTTATTCGAAGGGTAAACCTAAAAACATACCTGTAGTTGTTAATAGTTATAACTTGAATATGGGGGGTGTTGATAGAAATGATAGAAGTATGGGGTGTGTTATGCAAAAAAAATCAAGCTGTGTTTAGGGGCACTACTTTGAAAAAAAATCCTAGAAGATGTGTTGTCTGTCCCCACCAGTGAAAAGGTAAAAATTATGTGCATTGAATGTAATTTTGGACTCTTTGCCGTACCTTGCTTTAAAAGTTATCACATGTGAAATGTCTTCTAATATGAATTTTTTATGTATTTTTTAAAGCGTTTTTTGGAGTATATTTAGTGATAATATATTGCTGATAAACCCAAAGCTCAAGTATTTTCTGAGAATAATAAAATTGTGCACTTTTTTAAAATCATTGGATGTTTAAGACCTCAAAATTTATTGAACATTAAGCACCCATAACTCAAAAAAATAGTGGGCTGTTACAGGGTTAATGAAGTTAGAAGCTTTTCTTCCTTGCTTCGAATCCAGATGTGTTCTTTTATTTTTTTTCTTTTAGCTTAATTAATCAAGATCGGTCAAAACAGGTCCAATTTCGTCCAAATAATGCTAAAACTACACTAGAAAGTTATTTTGAAATGTCCGCATCAAATTATTTTGTCCAAATTTTTTTAGATTTAACTAAATTTTAGGTCTTTCTGTCTGATAGTTATAAATATTTTTGTCTTGGAGTGCATTAAAGTTTCATTTCAGTAAAATTTAATTATTTTCTCGTAGTGAGTTTTTAGGGTATTTTATTTTGTTTAGCTTCGCCAACAAGTGATGATCTTCCTGATTTGTATGGTGTCATGGATGTCCTTGACACCGAAGATATCGATTTGAATTTGAAAACTGCGCCTCACAGCATCTTTGAAACAGAGCAACAGAAAGAGCATGAGAAAAATGTACAGAACCTGAAGCAAGGTTTGGCTGAAGATGAAATCAAAGTTTATCTAGATGAATTTGAAAAGCGTGTTGAAAATGAAATACTTATGATTGGAAATATCTCTTTAGAAGATGTTCAGGTAAATTACTTTATGAGCACTCTTTATGAATCTCAATCTTTGATATATGATGCGGTGGCTCCTTTATGTTTCTAATGTTGTATAATAAGGAAAGTCATGAAATGTTTTTTTTTAATGTGTTGATATTATTTCTAACCTTAATATACTTTCCTAGTTCTTCCTTTCCTCTAGGACTTTTTTTTTTCAAATCAGCCATGCATACAAAATACTCTTCATGACAGAATTTAAAGGTTGCAGGACTAATGAATTTTTCAAATAATAATCTTTCAACTAATGATAATAAAAATATGACTTCATTTACACTTTGCTAATTTTCTTTAAATGCGAATGATTTTATTTCGGAAAAGAATATGATTGACTCATTTTAATGACTTAAACGACACCATTGGGTTTCATTTGTAAATGAGATGATTTTTGGTGTAAGAAGATTGAGAATATTTAAGAATGGTATCGATGTGTGTTATGTAGTACAATAGGTATAATAAACAGAGGGCATGTGTTGTGTTGTGCACTATCCACTGGACAAGGGTATAACAATGTGTCTGACGGCTGATCAAAACACTTGACTGCCCTGGACCTCTGGGAATACAGTGTAATATTGCTTTTGGTCTTGCTTTTTCTAAGGTCTGGTAAATGAGGTGGATCTCAGGATCTTTTGCATAATCTTTCGGATAATTTCATAAAAACAAAGATCCTGTACAGATAGGCTAATGAAAAAAAGTAACTAAACTTTCAAAGTATTTGGATTGGAAGCCTCTGATGTTCCCTAAGTACAATATAAACCAATAAAACTGCTTATTTTACTCACCAAATATCTTATTTGCAAAATAACTGAAGAGGCTTGACAAAATATATTTGTTACTTTTGATTATCAGCGTGAAACTTTTTTTAAAGATACAACTTAGCTCAATGTATACTTGAACCTTATGATATAAAATTTTTTATGACTAGATGCAGATGTAGATGTAGATTGCTAAAAAAAATTTTAATAAAGAACAGGCCTTGGCTTGGCAATCGTTTGGACTTCAACCCAAAAGCACTAAAAAATTTTAAAAGTTACTAAATTTTGAGTCAGTAAAATACCTGAGCCTTAAATATATAATATTTCATCTTGTTAGCTCGTAAAATTTTTAAGCCGTTAAACATTGACTATATGTATATGAAAGTATATGAGCCTTAAATTTTAATTTTTTTTGTTTGAATAAATCACAGAAAGTTTTTCAAAGACAATTATAAAAACTTGGTTAAAAAAACATACAAAATTTATTAAATCATTCAGTACGTCTATGAAAATGGTAAAATACACAAGCAAAAATTTTACAGATCGAAAAATTTAGACATGTTTAAAAATTCAATTTTAAGTAACAAAAGGCAAGAAAAATGGTAAGTTGTATGGAACTAATACAAAATAAATGCTTAGGAAGACTGAGGAAAAATAGTAAAATAAAGAAAAATCATTTGATTCTGATTTCATGGAAAACCAGAGGCATGTATCTTTACAACTATATGATAACCCATGGTTGATGAATAAAAACATAATTTGTCCAATTATGCTACACAGTCGATTCCACCCACTGCCTACTGATCCTACTCAATATCCATTGATTTTACCCGCTATTATTAGCCTATTCCATCAAGTAGCCTATTCCATCAAGCTGTAAGTGAGTGAATCAGTATTCACTCACTTACAGCTGATTCCACTCACTACCCAATGATTCCACTCACTACCCAATGGTTCCACTCATTACTTGCCAATTCCACCCATTACCTACTAATTTCAATCAGTAACCGCTATACCACTTCTAGGCAATTCCACTCATTACCTGCTGATTCCATCAATTATCAGCTGATTCCACATAATACCCACTGATTTGACCCCCCATCAGCCAATTCCATCAACTACCTGCACATTCTGCCCACTTCCAGGTGATTCCACCAACTACTGATTTTGCTCACTACTGGCCGACTCCACCCAATATATTAGATTTAACCTATTGTCAGTCGTTTCAACCACAACTAGCCAATTCCACTAACAAATATCCGAATATTATTAATTTTCCTGGTAATACCAGATTTCATTATTAGCAAGTATGAAAAAGTCTGCTATATCATTTTTACAGTAGATACAAATAACACCAAATATAAATAAAACCAAATACAAATAACACAAAGTATAAATAAAGTCATTGAATAACTTCTCATGATTTTAACACAAAATTTTGCTTAATGCTTTGTTGACGTTTTCATATAAAAATTAAATTAAATTACTCAGCAACCGTCAGTAATAAAATAAAATGAAGCTTGACAGTGAACAAAATCAAACACAAAAACTGTTTTTTAAAGATATTTTGACATAAGCCACTTAGTGCAATATTGATCTTGACACTGATTCTAACTTAACCTACCAAACATATGTAATATACCATTAATTCTTTAAAATATTTGTTTATTTGCATGACTAAAACTTCCCATAAAAGATATATATGCCATGAAAATGATACCATGAAGATTTAAACATACCTGGATGGCAAAAGGAATAAAAAAGTCATCAAAGCCAAAATAATACCTTTGCATTAGATTTTAAAACAAAAGCTTCTCAAAGTAAAGAAACTTATAGACACTACAATTTTTTTTTTGAAAAATCTAATCAATTTTAAAGAACAGGTATTCATTATCTGTAAAAAGAAGCATGAAAAATAGTAAAGGAAATTATAACTAGAATTGGTTGCAATGTTTTCCAAAAAAGTTCCAAAACAAATAATGGGTTAATAGTGGGGAAAATATTAAAATGGTTCCTTAAGTTAATATATTTTACAAACAAGGCCCTAAACTAGCCAGAAAAATCCCTGTTGTTACAAACAAATATTCAGATAATAAAACTGATTTCAAGTTGAATTTTTGGGAGGCTTAGGCCTAGATGAATTTTTTATTTTAAATCAGTAAAATGAAACAAAGAAAAGTTATTGATGATTTGAATGGAGATATAGTATAGCATGTGTATGAAGAAATTAAATACCTCTGTTATAAGATCTTTAAAATAAAAAAGGGATTTTTCCAGATGCTTTACAGTATACTTTGGTTAAGCTTTAAACATAACAATATCAATTAAAAAATAAATTTGCCTCTTTTCAATATTACGTCATTGCTTAGGGTGTAAGATGAATTGTTTATATGGTTTATTATTAAGTTTGTGTTGCTTTTTAATATAAGAAATAAATTATTATAAAAATAATAAATTTAACATTTCTATGTATAATTTTATTAAATAATTCAAATCACCCTTAGTAATTATTATATTTACAAATAAAAAGGTAATAAAATGAAGATTTGAAGAAGGGAAAACACAAATTTACTCAATTAATAGGTTTTTGATTCGTGAAGATAAAAACATTTAAAAAAATTTAAAAAGTCACTTTAAAAACAAGTTAATTTCATTTAAAAGTGCTAGAAGAATTATTCTTTTGAAATCTTTTAGTTTCTCAAGATACGTGCTTGTTAAATTTTATTCAAATTAAAACTGAGTAAAAAAAACTGCATATAACTGTATCAGGAGCAAAATATTTTTTGATAGTTTTGAACATTTGATAACTGCATTTTAATCAAAGTAATTCTTCTCCCAATATTCATTTTGATCTTTTAAATTAAAGGTTTATTTCTATTTTATTATTTAGTGAGAATGAACAAAAAGTTTTCTCTCATATATAAAAGCTTGAAAAATTTCGTTTTTTTGTTCGAATTGTTTTGTTAATGGTAAGGCTTTTTATGTATGGTCAAATAATTCACAAAACATCCATTATTATGTGTAACAATGGCTCATCTAATAGTACTTATTTCAGAACCCATGAAATAACCATTGCTTGAAAATCAATTAAGACTTTGAAATCTAGTTTCCCTAACGCTTTGATATAAGATTAAATGAGATTTTTTTGGTGCTAACAGCAAGTAATAAATATTATTTTTAGGAAGAAGAGCGACGACTCCGTGAGGAACATATCAGTTTCCAGCAACAACAAGCAAAAGTTCAACGGGAACGCCAACAAGAAATTTTGCAAGCTATGGAAAGAGCAAAAAAATATGTTATGGAAAAATATAAGGAAAAGTCATGGGGAATTCGAATGCGTGAGGTATATTTTTGTTTTATAAAAATTTTTGTTGATTTGCTGACTGACGTATGACTAGTTCTAGATTGTGGTTATAGCAATTATATTTCTTTCATCATAGGAACACTTGATGCAAAAAGATCGTAGTTACAAAGATGAGATTCACAGAGCATTTAGGAGATCGGAAAGTCAATTGCGCAAAGCTTTAAAAAGAAGAAAAGCTGAAATTCAGGTAACAAACTCACTCAAATTGATTTTATCACTTTATTTCCAAGAATTTCGTTTGGATAATTATTTTATCACTAGTTACAATCATATTTGCTAGCCAAGCTTTCAAAAAGGAAAATCATCTCACAGACAGTGTATTGTTAATAATTGACAATAGTTGTAGTGTGCAAGACATTTACTGTTGTTGATGAATAAAATTTATAAGTCAATCAATCACATAAGTTTGAAACTTATTCAAGATATTTTCTCTATGAAATGTGTACCGTGTTATAACCTTAAAAGTACCTTTGTATTAAATCTTGCTCCCGCTCTTTCTACGACCTATGGAACAAGCTCATTCTAGTTTAAGGGCATTATTTGAAACTCACTCCTGAATTTTATTAAAACTTTTCCCTCTTTGAACTCATTAAACATCAAATTAAAGAGTGGAAAGGAGAAAATTGTTCGATTTAATGTCGTTTTTAATGTTTCTTTTTTTGGATTATATTAGTATTTACGAATATTTTATAATTATTGTATTTAACTGCGTCTTATCCAACGTTAAATAAGTTTATTGAATTGAATAAAATATTGCTCAGACTAGTTATATACATTATGCATTAATGAATTTCCTTATGAATAATAAAGGATTAATTTTCTTGGTTTTAACTTTTTTTTAGCCACTACTCTGACAGTTTATTATTACTCTCTCATCTTTATTACATAGATGTTTGTTAAATTATATGTTTATTGAACATTTTTGTTATTATCAAGATTTAAAAGATGAAAGATGGTGTTAAAGGTGCATTCCCTCAAAATATATTTTACATTAATGTTTTTTGGACTTTTGATGATAAAAGTTAGTAAAAATTAATGTGTCAGCCAGCATTCCCTTACAAAATAGATTTGGTTTGATAATTCAACCTAGATTGGATTAATGGCTACTTCAGATGAGTGGATTTACCTAAAAAATACTTTTTAATTGAGAATTATTTTATTTTAAATATTTTTCAAAAAAACATTTTAGACTATGTATGGTGATCTTACATTGGCTGATGGTGAATATGGTGGTAGTAAAGGAAGGAGGTGGAAAATAGACTGGGATCGAGCACCGCAGCCTATACAAATACGATTGAAGTGTTTACGTGGTGTAAAAGATAAACTGCCATGTTAGTTTTAGTTATTATTTATACATTTAAAAATTAATAATTAAAATAATGCCGAGTTTTCAATAAATTTTACCCTTATAAATAAGATGCAGTATGTTTGCGTTATTTTAATATTTAGACATCTCGTCTATCAATCTATGCTTGAATAGCTGGGATAGACTTATATTTTAATACGTTTTTGTATGCCTGTGTTTATATGTTTCAATGTCTCTCGTGAATCTTTAAAAGCAATTTTTCTTTCAATTTTTTGTTCATCAACTTGAAAGCAAAGGACCCAGGGCCCAGACAGTGACCAATAGGCTCTAATTGGCCATTTATAATGGTTTATTTATTTTATTATCTGCCCCTAGACTTTTCCTAAAAATCCAGATCTCAGCAAATTTTATAACCTAGAAAACATTGAAAAACTTTAAAAATAATATTGGCTAATCCTGATTTGACCTAAATAATGTGCTTTTGTTAATTTATCTAAAAACAGCAGTAATAGTTTCACTCTAGCTTTGTATATGGTTAAAGGTTAAAAAAATATTGAAATTTATTATGTTGTTATAACTTACCAATTACTTCATTGAAAAATCTATTTTGGATTTGTCCTCAAAACAGGTCATTTTGATTTTCTGCAAATTTCTCAAATAAGACAACGTTTTGCCAGGCTGGTAAAATTTAGATGTTGTCAGTTAGCCTAACCTGTCAAAACCTGTCAAATATTTTATAAGTTGTAAGTTTAGGTCTGAAGGTGGGTCTATAAAAAAAGCTTAGAAGTTGTGTTTTTATCAATTTATGAAATTTATGATATAGATTTTTAAAAACTTTATTTGAAGTTTGTAAAGAATCTTCACTATCATTTGACCTACAATTTGGAAGCATAAGTTTTTTTTTTGGTAAAGTTTAAAAAAGATTAGTGTTTCTCGAAAAAAAAATTTTTTTTTTCAAGTAAGTCGCTTTTGCAAGGCAGAAAGCTAAAAGAAGATACGGCAGATCTTACACAGACTGAGAATGATATTGCTTGATGTTAGATTTTAAAAATTAGAGATCATAATCCAGAGGAAAACAGAAGGCAGAGTGTTCTTCAAACATTATGAGAGAAGAAGCTTGATGAATAAGAACTTTTGTTAAAGGTTGAGCTGCAGGTGAAAGCTTTGTGGTCCTTGAGAAAGTATTAAGCGAAGTTTTTAACTTTTTTCAGATGAACAGTGTCCATAGAAATATTTATAAAGCAGTAACAATGAGACCAAATTTCTGCAAAGTGATTAAAGATTCAAACAAATATCAGAGCGAGCAATTTTGAGTATATGTTTCTGTATTCCCTTAAAAAGTTGAAGACATACAGAATAGGCTTCGGCCCGTAGATGGCAGCAATACTCAATACATGACTGGATGGTAGCCTTATAAATATAAAGTAAACTAATAGTCAGACATAACAAAGTGTCTCACCCGAGATAGAGGTCCAACATTCATGGCAACAGATTTTGCAATTTAATGTAAGAATTTACAGAAAAGTTTTTTTCAAACTTTAGGCCTAACAATTAAATCTGCATGAATTCACTACCATTCATTCACTAACATTCATCATCATATATGGAAGGAAATGTGTCTCAAAGCAATTCATGGAAAGAAGCTTCGTTTTTGAAGCATTGAATGAAACCAACCAATTCTAACTAATAGTAGGTCCTAGAACACAACCTTGAAGGACACCAGAGTTTACAGCATAACAGTTTGAAGAGTGGCCATCAGGGACCACCTTGATTTCCCTGTCTTACTAAAATTCAAAACTTCATCAGAGATACCATATGACTTCATCTTTTGGAGAAGTCCGGCATGCTGCACATTGTCAAATGCTTTAGAGATGTCGAGTGCAATCGCCCTGGTTTCACAGCAAGTATTAAGATTTGATAGAATTTTTCACAGGTGAAAGTTTAGCATCAGCAGTAGACCTACTGGAAAGAAGGCCATTCTGATGCTCAGAACGTAGATTGAGTGACTCTAACCAATGAGTAACACGTGGTTTAATCAATGATTCGAAGACCTTATGACTGAAACTGAAACTGAAAGACTAATAAGGCGGTAATTACGAGAATCAGTTCATTCTATAAAATTTTTTAATACTTGTACAACAGATGCCAACTTCCAGTAAGAAGGAAAACAGGATTCAGGGACACACTTCTTGTATAACCTGCATAGAATTGAAAGAGTTCTGGAGAGCTCTTTTGCAGTAAATCTACAGGGATTTAATCTTTAGAAGGATCAAGAGAAGTGATAGCACATGCAACCATTTTGGTTGTTATCTTAGATCAGTCAAGTTGGTTTCAGGCCTAGGTGGAAAATCAGGCAATATGTGTCCAGAATCATCGAGAGTAGAGTTACTGCTGAACAGTCTAGCAAGCAGTTCTGTCTTATTTCGAGCAGAGGTATTAACCTCAGGTCGATTGAAGAATGGAGAGATCAAAGATTTACTCTTAATTGAAAAAACTGCTATATGCACCCACAGTCTCGAGATCTAAAATGAGTGATTAACCAGATGCTCATGGACTTGGGTTTGGTAATAGCGTTTTACCTCCTCAATGACTCTTGTACAGTCATTGTGAGCTCTGGTAAACAGAGGTCTGTAACGCAATAATGTACTGAAGAAGACAAAAACAATGGTTGTGATAGAGAAAACCCTAGGCTCGAGTGTTGTTTCACTTGATACTTCTGAGAGGGAATATAGGCATCAGTGCCAACATGGAGCCAGGATGCAATTTCCTTAGCCCATTTCTTTGTATCAAGAATAAAGAAGTGCTCAAGCGGAATATCATGGAGTAGACCACAGAAGCTGTCCCAATCTTGATAGTAATAGGAAAACAATTTAGGTGTCTCATGGGAAGAGGTGATGTTGAATTTGGTGCCAGTGTTAACCAATGCATAGTCAAAATTTCTTAATGGACAAATGTCATGCATATATCAGGATTGAATGAAAAGAATAGATCAAGTAGATAAGGTTCCCGGTTATCACATTTGGTAAAACGAATTGAGTCGATTAATTGAGTTATTGACTGAGATATGGCAAAGTTTTAAAACTATTGGTTCTAGAGGAAGGTAGTCATTCAGAGGTTTTGCAAGCTACGAGAAGAATATTACAGACAAAGGTGCCAAGGCATGTGAATAGAAAAAACCTTGCAGTTAATAGGATGGTAACCAGGTACATTAAAGTCAGGTTAACTTATGGAAGGATTTTTTTCACAAATTACCAATGTGCCGGGATGATGAACTAGAAAGGAAAGATTTCCCCTTGAGAAAAATTTTTATGAAAACCATAGTGCTGGTGAAGAGATAGTGATTTGGGTAAAGTCCTTAAGCCTAATTTAGGTTTACTTGTAATTATCATTATACAAAATTGGGTTTAAAAGAGGGCCTACTGCCTTGTTTTAATAACTTCAACAGAAAGTCAATTTGGTTTATTATTTTGACTGTCCGTTATGAACCTCTTGCCTGCACAATAGCAGAAGTTTGTCAATAAAGTAGTAATCAAAAAGCTATCTTTGTACCTTCAACAGAGACAACTAACAAACATTATTTAACTAAAATGAGCATCCCATTTTCATCAGACAAACATAAAAAGTAGAAAGACCAGCATTCATTGTCTTATAGCAGATTGCAATTCATGCTGCATCCACTCCATTAGATAAAGAAGGGTTACAAGACTGGGTGGTATGCTCGACCTAGCCCTTAAGACAATTATTGGTTTTCTCAGGAGTGTTATTATTGAGACACCATCTCTAGGAAGATTTCTAACCAAGCCTAAAGAAGTCTGAAGAGGCAAGATTGACCCCGTCGGATGCCAACCCTGTGTTTATGTCTCGTGGGTGAAAGTAAAATCAAAAATTTTTTTGTGGAAAAATAGAAAAATTAACATTTTTGGGCACAACACCTAAAAACTACGGTTAAAAAATCCCGTTTTTAATTTAGCACAATTATTCTAATGCCAGTCGAAGAGTCTGAAATAGATTTTTTAGAAGCAAGAAAAAAACCATTCCTTTACTTTTTGTCAAGCTTAACTTAGTTGTGTTTTCCCGTCATTTTAATTTCATTGAACCAGTTAGGCGGAGGTTTGTTCTTTTATCAGGAATATTTTTTTATGTATCTTTTTGAACAGAAAGTGTTGATTTTATAGTTTTTAAATCTATTTCTTTTCTATGCTTATTTGAATTTTTTTTTCTCATTTTCTTGAAAACATCAAAAAATATTTTCTCACTTTTTACGATAAATACATTATCCAAATCGTGTTATTAGCATTAGTACTAGTTTATTTTTAGGCTTGACACTTTTTTATTTTTCAAGTGTCAATCTATGTTCAGTATGTGCTTTTTGACAAGTCAAAGTCAAGTCAAAGTTTTTTACTCCTATGAAACCAATTAAAATTTTTTATTTTACTCTCAAGATATGTTTCATCAATGACTCTTGTTATGTTAAATAATTCTAATTTTAAAATCTAATTTTAGATTATAATCAAATACCAGTTTAATTTTCTCAAATATATATAGTGCATATGTAGAAATCATGTTAAATACCTTGAATATCTTTTACAGTTTTATGAGCCCTTTAAGTGCTATTAATTTTTATCTGAATAAATATTATTGTAATTTATTTCAAATTTAATAGTAAATAGTGAAAAATTAAGGTACTATATTCAATTTAGCAGTTACGACACATGATCTATTAACCTGAATATACAAAAGGAAAACGTAGGATAAAAAAAAATAACAGTGTCAACTTATTCTAGCAAAAAGAATTCTTTATCTGGTCACTTTTCTTATACATTTGTGGAATTTTTAAATCTATTTTTTTGTACTTTGTTGCTATGCTTTGCGGGATATTTATTTTTCTTCATAAGGGGTCAATAGCTAGGAAGATTCATTCTCAGCTCACCCTACTGTAACAGGCTAACACCGATTGTGTAAAAGAAGAATGTTTGATTTTATATGTGCTTTTCTTCTATGCAATTTGATGAAATTTGATCATATAATATTATGTTCTTTATCAGGATGTTTATACCGCTAACGTAAAGTCTTGCTTCATTGTCAGTTTACACCAGTTAATTTGGGTGTTGCTACAATGAATTAATATTTGTTTTTATGATTTAATTTTATGTCATAGCCAGTCGTTATGTATTGATGGTGTCATTATACAGTCGTCTTGGAGGAAACATAATGAAATGGTCAAACCTCAAAGGTCAGCAATGGGGAGGTGCCACTCTACCAGTAGAGCATAATGGAGAGTTTTTTAACATTGAGATGAAGGTGAATGATTATTACGAATTTTACTAATTTTACTGCCATGCACTGACTTTACACGTATTACAAGTAAAATTCTTACAACTTATGCATAGTAAAAATAGTTGAAGAACTGCCATGCACTGATGTATTGTTATAATATGTCTGTGTGTATACTTATGTAATTATGACCACTTAGTTCCAGACCTTTTTATAGATTTTGGGTAAGGAATTTTAACTTTAACTTAAATTTAGAATGTAATAAATAAATTGAATTGAATTGAATTGAATTTTTATGTATGGATATTTTTTGGACTTTTTAATTGAAATTTTATATAAAAGCATTTCTTGAAAATCCAATTAAATAATTATTTAACTTAACCACCTGCTAAAACAAACTCATATTTTTCTTCAAAGTATCATAATAGGTTTCCCTTCCACAAGTGCTATTTAAATCCACTTAAAGAGTAATGTTCAGATGAATTTCATGCAAAAGTTTAGTTTGTTAAGAATTTGGTTTAGATTATATAAATTTACAATTGTGTTGCAATGAATATAATTATTTCTCTAAATAAACTTTGCTTATTTAATTTTAAGCATTTATAAAATTTTAAAATCTATCTTTCAGCTTAAAGCCATTTTCTGGAAATAAAACCTCATTTTTTGGCCTAAAATTGAAAAGTTCTCTTCCCCCAAGAAAATTGCTTTTTCTGTTGAGTAGTTAAATTGAATAGATGTTTTTTCCTTCTAAAATCTGATTTTTGAGGAATATTTTTCGTATGAGATGATATATTTTACGGCCTTATTTAAATAAACTTATTATTTAGTTTGATCAAAGTGTATTTACAGTTTGTCCTTCACGACCTGACATGCGTCCAGGAATGTTGTTAGTATTCGAATTGTTCATATTGCGTGGTCCTATTACACCTACAGATAAAGTGATTGGCTGGGGGTGTTTCCCAATCTGTGATGCTGAATTCAGAGTCATAGATGGAAAGTAAGTACCTTTTAGGGTTTATGGTTGCAGAAAAGGAAAAAAACAATTCTCTAATTGACAGTTGGTAGTTAGTCTTAATATCTATATTTTTTTACCGTTGTTTTTTCTATGTAATTTTTGGTTTGGTTTGGGTATGCACTCGATTCCTCCTTAATAACTGGGCTTGGGAAAATGAAAGAAATACACAATTTTTTTGGGGATAAAATGGGGACTAAGAGACTAAAGAAAGAGAATTTGCTTGTTCATTTTCAAAAAAATGCTGTGGTCAAATTCACATCTTAAAATAATGAAGGTCTCGTAGCGACTAACACTAAAAATTTTTTGGTAGATAAATAATGTATACGTCTAAGGACTAGAAAATGAATGCGTCAGACCACTGCTGACAATAAAAACCAAGGCTCACAAAAATATGTAATATACATATAAAGTCATAGGAACATAAGTAATGCCCAACAATGGGGGAAAATACAACTATATACTGATACAAACCAGAAATAATAGACCGACAATAATGAATGTCATGATACATGTCTATATATCTGACAATAATGTATTGATAAATACCAGGAGCGTAAAACAATATATACTGATACAAACCAGTAATAATAGACCAACAATAATGAAGGTCATAATACATATCTATATATCTGACAATAGTTTACTGATAAAAACAGTAAATTAATAGACCAACGAAAGCGGAGGTCGCAATGTATAACATGCAATATTATTTCCAATGAACTATGGAATTGATATCTGCTTACCCAATATAAATATATAAACAATATATGACATGAACAAGCAAACTTACCTTACCAAAGACTCAGGAATTCCCTTTTCTTATATTATACGATGACTATGCATGTAAAAAATGCATGAAACTATATCTCATTTTAAATAACTATATAAAAACTAAGCATATATAACTAAACATATATAACTAAACATGTATATTGTTTCAAACAGGAGAATATGCAAAAAAAAAAAGGAACAACTGAAATAACAGTAAAAATGACAACTGCAATATCAAAATATAAAATCATAAAATAAGATCATAAAATAAGATCATACTAAAGATCGTGTGACGATGCCAAAGACAGTAAAGAAAAACTGTGATGAGCAAACTGTAACTATAAGAACCATACTAATAAATATGCTACACAGCACAGGCAAAAATACCTTAAGCTTAAGCACTAGAGGGATGGTGAGAGTGGGTAAACGATCCCACTGTTTAGTTGAAGACGATATCTTTACTAGCATTAAAAATTTCACAAGATTGCAAATGCAATGATTTTTTTTTAAATTATTTTGATTTTGTGATGACTAAAACTTTAAAATTTCTCAAATATGTTTACTATGATGAATTAGAAACTCAGATATGATATAAATATTCTTTTGTTTTATTTAATTAAGAGTACAGATATTTAGGTTATTGAATTGATATTTATATATCATTATTATTATATTATTAATAATTTAGATAGTCACATTTACCAGGGGATTTAATTTGTTTTGATGGAAGATCTTTGTAAATCTCGATAATATTTAAAAAACGTAAAGGCATCTATGATCATTTCAATACCTCTCAAATCATAACAAGATATTTTGTTGAAAAATACTGTCATTTGACACAACCTTTTTTAAACTATTTATTCTCTTTGAAATTATCAAAAGTTAACTTCTAATTTCATTGGTGACAGATTTTTATGCAGTATACCAATTATGTAGAAAACAAATATATAATGCAGAAACCTTGTAGTTATGATTTATTAGGCTATGTATGAACCAACTTGTTATATTTTCTCTGTGATGTTGCAATCTATTTTAGGTACAAGACACCATTGTTACGTGGAGATATGGATCCTGGCATTGATAAGTTTGAAATGATAGAGAAGTTAATGGCAAATGATTTGGAGAACTGGCTATGTAATTTGTACTTTGAGATTGTTAAGTTGCCAAGGTAGTATAAGAAAAGTTTTATTGTTTCATTACAAAATACCAATTTTGCATCAATTTTATATTACATAATGAATTTTACGCCTTTTTATATATATTTTTAAATTCATTCTGGGGGTGGTAATTTTATCATGTGATATGACTGTATATGTGAGAATTTTGTATTAAATATTTATACATGCGTGGATTTTCGTCAGGGATTGTCAGAAAATTTCAAACGATACAGTACTTTTCATATTTTCTACAAGTTATATTGTTGCTACATGCAGAATATAATAATATTCTTTAAAATCAAATACGCATCTTTTTGATTGTCAGTAGTATGGTAGTGATAGTTGTGCGGTTAGATTTTGTTGCTGCTCGTTTTTAAACTAACTAAATTCAAACATTAAGTTCATACAGAATAACATTCAAATAAAATAGATTAGATAATATATGCAAAGAGTTTATATTTTCTTTTTATTAAATTATGTTCTAGTATATTTACTGCGTGAAAAAAGGTTTGCTAATGTAAATTAGGACTTAATTATAATAAAGATTTATGTTAATATGGTGTGGTTAAAAAGTTATGTATTCACAATATTATGAAAATGGGTGAGAAAATATGACTAATAAATGTGATAAAATATGAAAATAAGAAAATTAGTCAAGGAAACGCCAATCTCAAACTGTATAAGCTGGCTAATCTTTCTATCATTTTTTCTCTTAAGCCACTTAGTGTAAAGAAGGTACACCACTATTTTCTTTTATCTCATTCCCATGGAATAAAAAAGAAGAAGTCAATCAATGATATCATAATTATGTTTCAAATTTCTATTTTATTATTTGGCTTTATCAAAGCCAAACTTTAATTCCAACATTTTGTTGCTTCTTTTTACCTTATTTGGCCATTTTTATTTTAAGAAAACAAAAAAACAAAATATGAAGCTGGATCTAATCTCATAGAAATACAAATTAAAATAAGTAGTAAAACATTTAAAATAATTCTAAATTATTTTTCTAAATATTTTTCTAAATATTTGTCTAAATATTTGTATAAATAAATTAAATAATAAGTTATTCATGAACTTATAAAGTTTCTAACAACGATTTCTTGTAAGTCTTTCCAACATATTTTTTAAACTTGGGACCGACAAACAGTTTTTGTACTAATCTTTTATAACAGGGACTACGGATTTGGTTCTGGGGTACCATTTGAGCTTACGGTAAAGAATATCATTGGTTCTAAGGATAAAAGATATAAAAAAAATTCCTCTTTTAAAGGCTAATAAATTTGCCTTTTCATAAGAATTAAGCGAGACCTTTACTCTTGCATAAAGATGGAACAATATTCAAAATGTTTTTCCATCTCAAATGTACCAAATAATTTCACGAATAAAATAAATAAAATGTACGGGAATGTTTACGAATTCTTATAATTATTTATACTTATTTTTTTTTTTTGACACAAAAATACTTTCCTGGTTTGAACTAGCTACTTATTTGTATCTTAATTGTTAACGGATGGTTGGATTTGCTGCTGGAAATTCCTTACCCTTTACTGTAACTTGTTCTGTTAATTCCTTACCCTTTGCTGTAACTTGTTCTGTTAATTCCTTACCCTTTGCTGTAACTTGTTCTGTTAATTATTTAATTAATTATTGCTGAAAAATTATGTGGAAAGTTTGAATTCTATTTGTTTAATGATAAATATAAACATTAAATCCATAAGACTCAATAGACAAAAAATATTTTCATATCTTGTCTTAATGAGATAAATATAACATCCATCATATTTCTTAATCGCCATTTTCAAAATGGATATAGTGTTTGTCTTGTTTTTATAGTTTGTTTAAAAAAACATAAAAATTGTCTCTATTATCAAATAGTGTTTTTAACAATTTTTCTGGTTTTTAAATGAAATTCATCGGAACTCAGTTAAAGAGGAACACTTTGATATCTTGATAACCAGCTCAATCGAAAAGGGTCACGGCATTTTCCTCACTGTCTCCTGTATTTTACTTGAATACCCCTTTACTTAGAGAGAGTCATTTCCGTTGAATTTTTCCAGCTATATTTTAAAATTGGCCTTATGATGATGTTGCTTAGAACGAAGCAATTGCAAATGAATTGTTAAAAGCCATTTACATTCATAATTAGATTAATTTAGTCTGGTAAAAGTGTTAGATATTATATTGGTGCATGGTTACTTTAAGGTAATGATACGTATTGTAGAATCCAAAAATTTATATATGTATATATTTATATATGTATATAGGTATATATGTATATAGGTATATATGTATATACATATATATTTTGTAGATTAAGCGTATACCGAGTTCCAAAAATCTCACTGGTGCTTCATCTTCCCTTAAACCATTTCTTTACCCACCACCATATCTCCCATCCCATGGCTAGAAAATTTGACGGCTCCAGCAAATGGCTACTTTATTTACGTCTAAAATGGCTGCTTCAAACTTAATTGTTTATATTTATGAATTTTTTCATACTCTAAAGAAACTAGAAATAGCACTCATATAAAATTTTGAATTTTGAATCATTTTAGGATGTGGGATTCTTAACATAGTGCGTTAAACTGATAGTTGCATAATGATTATTATAACGAACCACCTGAATAACCCAAATATAACCAATATAGGTATTCAAAAAACATTATTTATATGATTTTTTGAAAATTATTCTACTGTAGAATGCATCTTTTTTATCGAAATGTTTTGTGTTCACTATGCTTAAAGTCTGTAAAATATCAACAGTCTATATTTGGTAAAGTTTCCATATGCAAGTGTAATTTAGGATTAGTTTTAAATAAATACTTCTGAAAGAGGTAATTTGAGGAGTTTGCAGGAAAATTCAAACAATATTTGGAATAATTGATTAAAAGTAGTTTAAAATGCCATGAGTCAATGTTCAGTAAATTTTATTAAGCTAAAAATACACATTATTACATTATGCACTTTCCTATACAGAATTCATATGAAAGTTGTTTTATTTATTTACTAATCAGGTATATGGCTGGCCAGAAAGAATACGAAGTTGAGCTTCAGTTTACTTCGGGACTTCTTGGTGCACCTGAACGTACAAATACAATTGAAGAAAACATTGATGGCGAAAAGCCAATATATGGTTCAAAAGTTGATATAAACTCACCTGGACAGTCCAAGACAAGTCTGCGATCAATCAGTGATGCAAGTCTTCATAAGAGTAGTCAAGAGAATTCAAATTTATTAAGCTTGGAGGCAGCTGACGACAAAAAAATGGAAAGTCCTAACAGAAAGGTAACTTCTTAAGAAACCATTGCAGTCCCAAATTTGCAACAAAAAGACATCATTTATTAACACTTTGCGTGTTTTTTCTGTTATAAGAGTGCCTGTGATGAAATAAATTGTGTTAAAAATATTTTTTTATGTTGAAAATTTTTGTTCATACTTTTAGTTTTTTCTGAAAAATTTGACATGTTATTGAAAAATTGCTGATTTTGCTTTATTTCATGAAATATTGTGTCAATATCAAACAAATTTACAATTATAGAAAAATTGTAAAAACAAGTAATATAAAAATGATCATATTCATTTATTCATCCTTTATCTATTTACAAATATTTGTTTTAAATTCAAATTAATATAGCTATTTATAGATAAAATTTATAGATAGTGGAAAATTGTATTGGTATAAAACTACATATTGTAATATATTTATCTATCTATCTAGCAAGCATTCATTTTTTAAAACTCTGTACGGCTTGATTATTTAGTCATCTTTTTCCACTCTCATCATAGCCCATATCTCTGAAAAGTCTTTTTCCTATCAATCTCTTCAACCACTGAATCTTGGATCAAAACTTGTTTTTTACTGATATTAATGTTCCTTTGAAATTTTGAGGTATCAAATTCTACCATACAATCTGCATTTTGAGGTAGCAAAGTCTACCATGCAATCTATATTTTGAAAAACTATTTGTGCTTTTGAATAGAAAGTTAGATTAAACTTTTTTTTCTGGTTTGGAATTAATATTTTGCAATTGAGAATCTGGACAAGTTAATCCAGAAATAAATTGAATCTTATTTTTTCTGAATAAAAGGCTTTTATAAAATCATCTACTAGGTTTCATCAGCTCTTGATTCAAAAGTTCAATTATTCCGTGCTGAAGATTTATCTAATGAACTTCGCAATCGGAAAAAAACCAAAGATTCCATGTCAGTGCGACCAATGACCAGTATAGAAGCGTCACGGAAACTTGTTGAAGCAAAGGGACTACAATTTTCTGATGAAAGTGATAATGAATTTGATGACATTAATTTACTGAAAAATGAAGAAGACTTCAAACCTGTCAAAGGTCAACCTGGAATGTTCTATAAGGTATTTAATTCTGTAAAATAATTTTAGTTTGTGTCACTAAAACATGTTTTCTGTTTGAAAAACCTTAACAGATTTTGGTTTTTAATGCATTTTTCTCTTAGATCATTATTCTATCAGGCAAAAAAAAAAAATAAATAATAAACCAAAAGTTGATTCATGGCATTCGCTTTTTAAATGAATACACATTTGGGAAGGTCTGTGGATACAACAGACATTTGGGAATGTCTGTGGATATAACAGACATTGCTATTCGGGAACTTGACCTTAAAATAATCCAAAAAAATATTATTTTGATGCTGTATGCAATTGTATGTAAAATTCCTTGATTCCTTGACCAAGATTTTCTAATTTACTTCTTTTTCTGCTATTGTTATTACTTCTCGCATGTTAAACAGCTATTCCTTTTTTCTTCTATCTTTAAAAAGAGCTTTGACATTAATGGCATTGACATATTAATTTAATCCTGTTTTTTTCATTATGCAGGCAGCGTTTAGTTCTTCATTTTCTATCTTTGCATTAATGTGGACTAATTTGTAACTAAGTATATAAATCTTCATCACTGGATAACATATATATAACATATAAAATTATATTTGAAATTTATTATATACAAAAAGATACACATTTTGTAGAATATATCAGGGTTTTCAGATATTCTTCTAACCATGTCGATATTTACATGTCTTTGAAAGTTTTGAAAATAAAATTTTTTGACCAAAAATTAACGTCATTTTCATATGACTATAAAGTTTGAAACCTTTGTACAAACATGTCGGTATTTACTTGTTTTTTCTGTTTCTTTTGTAATAATTTAGCAAATAATGAAATTGTGAAAAAAAATATTATTGGCCCAAAAATATGACATCACCATTCACGTGATTTTGAGAAATTTTTACAAAAGGCCAATCTCGGAAAATTAACCTCTGGTGGGTATAGTGGCATCATTAACATTTTAAGTTAGACACTGTCAGATTGTTTGGGAAATTTCCCTGTCTACAATTAATGTTGACATGGTATTGCACTAGCATCAGTAACTGTTAACATGCTATTGTACGAGCATCAGTTACTGTTTTACATAGTGTTTTATGAGCATCAGTAATTGTTGACATAATGTTGTACAAGCCATCAGTATTTGTTGACATGGTTTGTACGCGTATTGCTATTGCTGTCTCTTATTTACCTTACATTACTTGTGAAAATTCAACACGGATGTAAGGTCAAGATTTAACAATGTTTATTGTTCATTATTTTTCAAAATAGTATTTCAGTGTGAGATTAAGATTTTGGAATTATTGTAAATTTGCATACCCTACAGACCAGTGTGTTTCTTATTACTTTCTCTTAGGTGCACAACAATACACCAGCAGATATGTATGCACGTAAAGTTTATACGTTTATGCCCAAGACACCTCTGCTTTCTGGCCAATACAAAACCAAAAAAAAGAAGCTCACACATTTGGAAGAACTTGAAACTCATTCGTTTTCAGTGAGGTGTGATATTTGTATTTAGTCTCTAAAAATTGAAGCAATTGTTTGTAGCACCATAAAGGATGAATCTAAAAGTTTTTAAATTACAAATAGAAAATTTCATTAAGAAATATAGCTTGTATTTATTAAAAGCGCTCATAAAAATTTTTCTTTGAATTCATTCATAAATTAGGCAAAACTTTATTCAATCATTCAAAAGTTGCAAAATATTAAGATAAAAATGTTTCTTTATAGGCTTCCATTCTCAAACAAAGGTCACATTGACCACAAGAGCTCAAAAAAAATGCAATACATGAGGAGGATGTTGCTGACTGAGTTAGGTATTTCCCAAATAAAGAGTAGAGAGTTTTGGTCCATGATTTTAATGTTGATCATATGCTATTGGATGCGAATGTATTGTCACTATATTGGCCAATGGGCTGTACTTACGGGCTTTCTTGTTCCTATAAACAAGTAAGATTTAATAGCAATTGTTTTAGTACACTTTAATACCATAACCTTTTGCTAAAAGAACCTTTGGTAAATTTCTTCCATCTAATGTCAAGCTATTGTTTTCGTTAAAAGAATCTTCAGTGAATTTCTCCCTTTTAATCGTAGGCTACTGTCACAGCTAAGGTTTTGATTACCATGAAAAAAAGATGTATATATTTTTTGAATACTTCACTAAAATTTTTACTTTTCGAATTAGATCCGCCTTTCTTTCTTTTCTTTCTTTCTACTAATATTTGTTGGTTTTATCTCTCAACTAATGTTTGTTGTTTTTATCTCTCTATTAATGCTTGTTGTTTTTATCTCTCTATTAATGTTTATTCTTTTTATCTCTCTATTAATGTATGTTGTTTTTTTCTCTCTACTAATATTTGTTTTTATCTCTCTACTAATATTTGTTGTTTTTACCTCTCTACTAATGCTTCTTGTTTTTATCTCTCTACTACTGTTTATTGTTTTTATCTCTACACCAATGTTTGTTGTTTTTATCTCTACACCAATGTTTGTTTCTTTTATCTCTCTATTAACATTTGCTGTTTTTATCTCTCTACTATTGCTTGTTGTTTTCATATCTCTACTAATGTTTATTGTTTCTATCTCTACACTAATGTTTGTTGTTTTTATCTCTCTACTAATGCTTGTTGTTTTTATCTCTATACTAATATTTATTGTTTTTATCTCTACACTAATGTTTATTGTTTTTATTTCTACACTAATGTTTGTTGTCTTTATCTCTTTATTAATGTTTATTGTTTTTATCTCTCTACTATTGTTTGTTGTTTTTATCTCTACTAATGTTTATTGTTTTTATCTCTCTATTAATATATGTTGTTTTTATCTTTCTATTAATGTTTATTCTTTTTATCTGTCTGCTAATGTATGTTGTTTTTATCTCTCTAAAAGTATTTGTTGTTTTTATCTCCCTACTAATATTTGTTGTTTTTATCTCTCTACTAATGCTTGTTGTTTTTATCTCTCTACTAATGTTTGTTGTTTTTATCTCTCTACTAATGTTTATAATTTTTATCTCTACATTAGTGTTTGTTGTTTTTATTTCTTCATTAATGTTTATTGTTTTTATCTCTCTACTAATGTTTGATGTTTTTATCTCTACTATTGTTTATTGTTTTTATCTCTCTACTAATATTGGTTGTTTTTATCTCTATATTAATGTTTATTATTTTTATCTCTCTGTAATGTTTAATATTTTTATCTCTCTATTAATGTTTATTATTTTTATCTCTCTATTATTCTTTGCTGTTTTTATCTCTGTATTAATGTTTGTTGTTTATTTTTTATGCTTTCTTGAAATTTTATCTTTTTCAAAAAAGATTCTCATGTTTACGAAATAGACATGAATATATTTTTTGAATTTTTCTTGGCATTTTGTTATACACTTTTTCTAAATACTTTTGCATGAAGTTGGTGTACTAGAACTGTATAACCTATATGACTCTCCTATATAGAGCTCCCTACTTAGAATTCTTGCTCTTTAGTCTCAGACCCAAAACGAGTAAAACTTGGTGTAAAATTGCCAATTTTGTATTTTTGCCAAGAGCTTTTTTTTTTACAAATTTGCTTATAGCCATTTTAGAATTTTGTTATGGCCGCAGTATGTCAAATTTTGGTCAAAAATTACATTTTGTTGTTTTTATGAAAAAGTAACATTAAAATATTAAAAAAGCTTTGTTTGATGTTTAAAAATCTGGAAATTTTTGTGTGCTTGTTGTTTTAAAAACAGGTAAAATGCCTCAAAAATATATTCTTTGCGATTTTTCTCTCTGGAGAAGTTCCTTTTTGATTTTATAAAAAAATATTGTAATATTAAGTTTTACTTCTGTTGGTTTCAAAAAAGTGTCAGGTAAAATGTGACTGTTACTTTGCAATTATCTCAATTAATTATACTTTTTTTTTGGTGAGATTTTGTATAATGCTACAAAATCTTTCTTCTGTTATCATTCCTGTATATTTTTTAGTAATTATTTTTTATTAATGGTTGTAAAATTTTTTTTTCAGGATTTTTCTTTAAAGTTTTAATTTTTTGAAAATGTAAATGAAATTTTTTTTTATATAAATGACAGATTTTTTTAATGCTGTGGAGATCTCGTATTAATATCTTCTAAATGATTCTAACATTTACTTGTTGTTTTGAATTTAAAGGTGGACTTCTTATAGCTTGGGGCATACATGACATATGGTTTAATCTCAGTACCTGTCATTGCAGCTGTTATTACTCAGCATCTTGACATTTATTTTACTTTGCTCAATACATTTACTTTATTATTAGCATTTCAAATTTGATGTTTTCAATATTTTTTCAGTTATTTCACTAAAAATTTTCATCAAAATGCATTGTTTGAAACTATATCTTATTAACATTTTCATGATTTTGCTCATAAGATCGATGTTATTTTGCGTCTATACTCTGATTTATTAAACAGTACTGTATAGGATTTTTCTATTATCTTATAATCTAAAAGAGCTTCAAATTATTAAGGAACTCTGAGTGTTTCTATTATTTTTAGATTTGAATTCCTTTCTTACACAGTGAACCTGAACTACCAAAATTCGTTATTGCGCACTCGAGAAGAAATTGCATTGATTATGATTGGTCCATTTACAAATATTATTTTGTTTATCATGCTTGTTTTAATCTCATCGTTCATACAGCTTCTTTTTGAGCGGTTTCCAAATCTTTTTTCACGTTTTATTATTGCATTTGGTATACATTGTATTCTGGACCCTGTGTGGATCCTTATAACAGATACTGTTCTTTTAAGGTTTGATATAAATTGTTTTAATTTTCTTTAAAATGTTGTTTAACATTTTGTGTCAATTTTTTTTTAAGTTTTGTAAAAATCATAGCACATGCGTTTGTATACTATATATGTTACATACGCCTTCTGAGAAGAGATTTTTTTAAAAAATAAACGTGGTACAGCTAAGTAAATATAAATGCACAGTTTTTATTTCTTAATTTTAGATACCAATTGATATGCATATATA
>JAUZNK010040521.1:0-14329 GCA_035046665.1 Euphysa ruthae
ATCAGCCTGAAATTGCCAAAAACTGCAAATGCAATACCAATGAAAATCAATCAGATTAGATTGTCAATTAGATTATATTATATATATTATCATTTATTTACTTTTTTGATAGTAATACTTATTATTATATTACTTTCTAAATATCCCTAGTTACATTAGGGAAATAATAATGACAGAACCAAAATCAAAAAAAAAAAAAAAAAACATACACTGGTCTTCTATAATATTCTCCTATTCTTGGTGCTACCAATATAACAATCCAGATGAAACTCAAAGATGCAACAAACAAAAATCTGTTCTTCAGTAGTATTTGCAACATAACATTAAAATGGAATCAAATGCTTTCTAAATGGATTATCATTTATATTAATGTACAGAATTTAAATGTCAAACTATACAAATAAGCTTGTTTTTACAATGTAAACAAATTAATTGTTAATTTACGCCTCATCCAGTGTCATATTTAGCTTTGGCTAACCCTCAAAAGTTTGCTTTAAACACCAAAATACCAGTGATATGGAGTCAAGCTTATAGCATTTTTGGGTTGTTAAAAAATCCTAATACAATTTCAAAAAATCCTGTAAGAATGTGATTGACTTCCTTTATATAGTTTAATATCTATGGACACAAAGATATGAAGCTGGTATAATAGAAACTTAGCATCAGCAGATAGATGAAAGGTATAAATCCTGAGATCCTATTTTACCTTGATGAATATTAATCGATATACCTTGTGTATCACTAATTTAATATGGACTAAATAAAACATGTTGCAATTTTTGTTACAGTCAGTGTTACTTTTATAACAACCCAATATATAATTTGTTCTAGCTTTACCATATTAATTTTCAAGGTTAGAAGGCACTTCACCATGGGTCCCCGAATTTCCCAATTAATAGAAAATTAGGGTTAGATACAAAAATGATTATCTTTTCTTACAGATTGTGTTTTATTTTACTATTAAGCAAACTAAATTTTAGACAGCAGTAAATCAATGTTTAACTGGGAAATTGCTAATCTTCGAATATTGTGACTAATTTAATTCTATGGCAGCGAAATCACTAAAAATCTAATCAATATAAATCATAAAAACATCGTTGGAATTTAACACTTTGCGCGCCGATACTGGAAATATTCGGTATTTCGATGAAATAAAAAAAATCCCAATACCGGAATATTCCTGTTTTCGCTTGCTTTCACATTGACTACAATTTTCAACTGGTAAACGACTTCTAAAAGACTAGAGACAAATTTTTTTGAATTCTCCATAAAATTTCGTTTCAGAGAAGTTCAAAGTCTGTATATTTAGAATTCCTTTATCATGCTTTCAGAGGTTCAAAATATTAAAAAAAAAAAAAAAAAAATGACTGCCAAACACTTTTCAAGTGCTTATCTACTTAAAAGTTGAATTTAAGACTTTTCTAAAATACAACTTTTCAAGTTTTTTAAAGGTATGATCAGTATCCAGTAACCACCAATTATCAAAGTTATAAATCTATCATAAAAACATAGGAAATCATACTCTATGATATAGAACTGTTGAATCTATTACTTGAACATTCACATTTAGCAGAATAAGCAGCTCAATGATTTTCTAGCATCACAACCAACTGTCACAAAATATTTCAGAAATGAAAAAAAAAAAAACTAAGAAAAATGAATTAACGAAAATTTGTTGTCCAGGAAAATTCAAGGAAACAACATATATGCCGATACTCAGGAGGTTACATGTCCTATTTGTAAAGATAAATGTATTAGGTCTTTAAGTTAGGTGATAGGACCAAAAATATTTGTTTAGCAGAAAAATCTATTTTCCATTGGTTGTAAGCATAAGAATATTGCAACAATGCATGACAATTATAAGTTACTTCTAGCAACATTTTCGAAAAAAAATGGCTATTAATATTAGTAAGATTTAAATCAAAAGAAAAGAAAACTACGCGAGAGAAAACTATGGTGTTTTTAATTTAAAATAATTGAAACCAATTTCAACTTACAAAATAAATATACAAAGTGAGAAATTAAAATTATTAAACAATTAGTAACAATAAATATTATTCTGATATTCTTAGCTCATAGACATTTTTAAGTGAAAATGCACCATAACTCACATTTCTAAAATAACAAGAATTTAATTGATAATCAAGAAATTATTAAAGAAATTGAACTTAACCTGCCACAATATCTATAACGTAATTAAAAAGCTGTAAGGTAAAAAATAACAGAATAAATTTATGGAACGTTATCTCTCAATATTAAGTATGCATTTAATTAAATTTTGACCTAAAAATATTTTTATGCAACATCCAAATTGGGTAAATTGCATCAACATTTTCTTATGATCATCAAATTTGGAATTAAGTACTTACTTTAAAAATGATGGAAGAAAAATAATACTTTTGAGACTTTAAATTTAAAAATTTAATGAGTCGATAAAGCGTAACCAACAAGATTTTAACACGTAAACCAGCAATAAAGCAGATAATATCATACGTAGTATCATAGTAAAAATTGGAAATTTCTTCATACTAGAGATTTTAGATGATCAGAAACAAGAATGTAATGTGGTGGTATTATCTATAGCCTTCCATATTTTGTTTTTCGATGTCCAAATTGTCAAAATGTCAAATTCTTAATATTAATTTTTGCAATGCACATAAAATTAAAACCATTTAATTGTATTTTCTTTTATATTTTCTCAAAAGAAAAAGTTATGATATTAATTTTACGTTCTGAGATAGAATCAACACGTATTGCAAGTAGATAACGATTCTGCCGGATGTCACCAACTAAAATATGTTTATTTTCTTATACAATCCACCTCACCTAAAAACTGCTTGCTGAACTTTTATACCTATGCTTTAAATCTAACAATTTCAAATTAAAACTTACATACTGCACAAGTAAGTAAGTGTATTAACTTGATCGAGACCTATTGGTTTGTAAAAGGGAGCTAATTATGTCACAATTTGCTTGGATTATTTGATCTAAGTTTAAATTACCAATACACGATGTTCTATAATGCCAAAGAATATAAAACTCTTTTGGGATATTTCAAATTTTTTCAACAGGACGATAAATTAACACTGAAAACCCCACTCATTATAAATAAAGTAGGTAATGTTATGCATAAGATTGAAATTTCCACACCAAACATTTTTGAAATAATTGGAAAACGAATGCAAGACTGCAATACATAATCTAAAGTATATCTTTCCAAATTTTTTTATAGAATTCTGTGTTTTGAGTTTAACAAAAGACAATTTGCAAGAAGCTAATGTTTTTGCTGGGTTTATACATGTAAATTTTGTTTTTTAAAACAACAAGAACATTCTTTTTAAAATCCCAAATTCCTTTACTGATAAAAGCATCACATACAACTTCAAAAGGATTGATAAAACTTGTTTGAGAAAAGTGCATGGTCACACTGCACATAAACACACTCTATTATAAGTGAATTTATAGGCTCCATTTCAGGATAATAAATAAAATCAAAATTTCCTTAAAAAGCTTTTTTATCTTTTTTCTCAACAATATATCTTTCTGGAATCCTGAAAAAATTATTTTAATAATAGAGAATATAGAGAATAACTATAGATACTCAATAATAAAGATTCAAGAAAAATAACAAGCATATCTTAGAAATATATCACTATATTAGAAATAAAATTACATGAAATGTATGTTTAATGCATATATATTAGAGGCTATAACAAAAAAAAGATAACGTGAACAAAAATACCAGATCAAGAAATGTTTAGAATTAATCAATCACTCAAACTTTTTTAAAAAAAATGATATACGTAAATCCCAAGAGCATATGATATGACAACACAGGAATTTTACATTTTTCTTTGAAAACATGTTTTTTTTGTCTAAGGAGAGAAAAATTTAAAAAACTTGTTTTATTTGAGTGTCATTCAAGAAATATTTTCATTCCCCAGTAACAAAACAAACCAATTTTCTATCAGTTAAACCCAAAGTTAACAAGAAATTTTTAAACATTAAGAAAAGTATTAATGTTCAAAAATGCTTAATTAGGAACTTTTATCATTTCTCTATATAATATTCAACTCGTTTAACTTACAATTTAATTTCACTCAAATAAATTAATAACTTAATCAAATTACCAAGTACCAACTTGATAAAAATTTGTATATATTTAACTAACAGACATTTTATGTCCATGTGTTTATACCAAAAACACTAGAAGCATGTAAAAGCATGGAAATAATAAAGTTTAAGACACAAACGAATCATCATTTAAGTTTGTTATCAAAAATATGCATTGACGCAATGTTGAAAAGCTATATCATGGATGAAATTTCACAAATTTCCATTAAAAAAATATAGCTACTAATGAAACCATTTTAAAATTAAAAATTTAATTTAAAAAATAAAAATTTTAGAAAAATAAATTTCACTCTGATATACAAAAGTTAATAAAAATGTGCTTACAAAAAAATCCAAATAATTAAAAATATTTAAAGAAACCTTTATTATATTCATTTAATATTAAAAAATCTGAGTATATTATAATAAATTTAGGTAAGATAGTGTCTAGGGGCCATTCAAAAAATACTTAGGCCCAATTCATCATTTTTGACCCTTTCACCCTCCTTGTACGCTTTAGTATGACCCTTTTGAGGTAGCCCCAAGCATACCTATATTTCAAGTCATACCCACAACTCATCTCTTGAAACTTCAAAAATTGTAGCCAAATCGTATTTTCGTAAAATTTTTATACACATTATGTTTAAACAATAAAGGACTCAAGTTATGTTTATAAAAGATTCAACACATTTTAGAGAAAAAAATTAAGTATCGAGAAAGGGTTACTACTAAAGAACTACTACGCTCTTTTATTTTATAAGCAATCAGTAATGGACTGCTAAAATTACAAGCAACTTTCAGTACTCAACATTGTTAGCATAAGCGACCACTTAAAAATACTGTAGGAAAAAATAAATAGAAGCAAATAATAATAAAATAACTTGCCTGAAATCAATTTTATACTGCATTGTTTTACAATTATGATATAATTATTCTTAAGGTGTCAATAAAAACGTAATTCTCTCTTGTAAATCTTTTTCTAAGGTGTTTTTTTACAAAGGTTGTGCATAAAAGATTTTTCCAATCGAAACCTTCAATGGTTAAATAACTTAAATTAACGAAAAATAGCAGTATAAATCAACAACATAAACCGCAGAGATAATTAGCAAAATTATTCCCCGGTTACGCTGCCAATTTTCATATTAAACGAGCAGTAAAAAGAACACTGGATGAGTTGGTGGCTGCAGTTCAACTGTAGCCACCAAAGTTTCATCCGTTACTAATGTCACTAGTAATTCCAACGTTTCACCCACCACCTGAAGCAGTTAAATGTGATTTTTATCTGAAATGGGGTCGCTTTCCACATAGCCAGTGGCTGAATTTTGACCAAATACAGTCACACTTTGCTATTAAACCATACCACAACCTATGAGGATAATATTCCAAAAAATAAAAAAATATGACAAAGTTTGGGTGGCTAATGCTGGTTCTTGCTTTGAGAAACGAAGTTGATGGTAATTTAAAGATTGCTATTGTTTTCCATGGGACAAGAAAAAGGATTTCCGAAGACGAAATAAATGCATATCATAAGTCAGTCGACATTTTTCGGTAAGAAAAGGTTTAAGCACCTGAAAAAAGATAGTGGCTTTACAGAGAAAAAAAACAATCTTTACCAGCCTAAATTGATAAAAATGTTAAGATCTCAGAAGAAAAAAGCATTAATTCTAATAAAGTTACAACATTTTTCACCTGAATAAGATCAACAAAAAGCTTAAAGAAAGCTTAACAGGGAAGGAAGATATGAAAATATGAAAAATGATACAGAGGAATGGCAATGAAACAAAATTATATCGCACGCAAAATCTATAAAATATGAATGCAGGACAGAATTAAAGTATTAAATTTAAATATTTTACATTAAAAAATTGAATATTTATTATTCTCAAAAACATTTGTTTGGTTTCTTTAAACTTTTCTTGAAAAATATTTTTTATGAAAATTTGAAAAGATTTTAGATAAACTTACCAAATATTAACAGAACAAGAAAATAATTCCTTGAGAAAAACAGAAAAATACAATTTTCAAATTATATTTTTGCAAGTTTTGGGACTTGGATATGGGGCCTGATTAAATTTTCGAAGTCCCCATCAACATATTAAATTTGTTCAAAATTCAATTTTCTATCAGCTAAAAAATTTTGAATGAATAAAATCAAAAAGATTATCTTCCAACCAAAATCCACCTGTTTAGAAATCTGTGCCTGGTTATATTTTCAAAAAGGTTAATAGCCAAATCGTCCTAAAACCATCAAACTACCTAACACTATTTTGGCAAGAACAGAAAATATGCTTGTGAGAAAAATCATAAAGAGAAATTTCCAAGCCAAATTTGTTTCAGTTAAAAGCCTGGGAAAAATTCTTAAGTCATAACAGTCTCTGTTAAAAATAATATTCAACTAAACATAATAAAATTTCAAAAAAGCCAGAAACAAATATTTATATAAAAGAGAAAAAATTACTGCTATGACACGAATTTCAAAAAATAATTTCCAGTATATAACTTCAGCCAATGGTGCTCACTACACACTAAGAATATAAATCAGAGTATTGTACACAAAGAACATTTGCATGAAGATTCATCAAAATCTTCTGTTGTTTTATGGATGATATTTTCTCCTTTGTTAGCATGGGATAACAGTGGAGTGGTTGCAGTCGATGATTTAAGAAGTCGTATTTCATTTTCTTTTTTCTAAAAAAAATAAAAAGTTATCTGAACGTGAAGTTAACATATATATTTTATATTATAAATTATATTAATATTTATTTTAATTGTATTTAAATTATATTAATTATATTATATAATAACCAAGCCCCTGACCTCAAATAATTAATAAAATACTTTATCCACACCTAAGATGTTTGTTTCCGGATAGTAAATTTTGAGTTCAAATTTTATCGATAGAAAAAAATAAAATTCTGAAAACTAACACTTAACATTTCCAAAAATATTGTCAGATCCAGAAAATAAATTCAAGAAAAGAATCAAAACATATTTAACTTCCTTAGATTAATAAAAATTTCTAAATAAAACTATTAAATAACAAAAAAATATAAAACACAATATTTAGAGTTTAGCCATAAAGAAAAAAATCTTTCAACAATTTCAAGTCATTACTTGCTACTTCATGGTTTTAAACTTGCATAAAAACTAATTGAAAGTTGATAAGCATTTGACAATGAAAAGTAGATAGAGACAGAAATAGGTGATGTTTGCTTTGCCGAGAGGAAAGTAAAATCCAAATCTCAGCTATAACATATAAAATTTACGCATAACTTACTTAAATACCAATTGTTGAAAATATAATTATAGTGAAACAGTTTGGAGCCAGTCCTGAATCAATTTTCTCACAAAGTAACATTAGACAACAATTTATTTTTATCTCAACCACCTCTTTAAAAACCTTAAATGATCCAATATTTAAATTCTTAATGAAATTTTTTCCACAAAACTATGGATCTGTTTTTCAATTATGATTTTTACTAGCTAAATATCCATTCTTTGACTGCATACTGCTCAAAAAAAACAACAATAGAGAAAACAGCAAGAAGGTGCTCAGCCTTTATACAGCAACCATTTCTCAGGAATTATTTAAATACTTTTAATAGCCTCTATTATGAAGTTTTAATTGGGAAATCTAAGAATTGAAAAAATTGCAACAGGGGTACAGATCTACCAAAAATAAACTGAATTGCAATGAAATACAGCCAATTGAGATACCATATTGAATGCATCCCCTATTTAAAATTCATTGAATATGTGAAAAATATAAATATGGTGAAACACTTACTTTTACTTCGTCCATCATTTGGTTAATAAGATCAGTCAACATCTAAAACAAAATATATTTAAATTTCATTTTGAAATAATTCAATGCCTCAATGACTTAACTTAAGAAGGCCACCATTTATAATTTCTACAGAAAATGGTTCTAGAAATGAATCAAATTTAAAATTTCAAGTCGTGATGAATTAATTAAAATCTTGGGTGCATGTATAGATTTAAAAACATAATCCAAATTAAATGACAATGGTTATGTGGTTAACATGACCAAAGTTATGTGATTTATGGTTATAATAATGGTTATATGGTTAATATGGCCAAAGAAAACAAAGAAAGAAAATGGTTAAGATAAAGAAATATTAATGTTTAAGATGAACAAAGGGTTAGAAAGAAAAAAAATACAGAGTGCTGATTAAAAAATCTAGAGTGGATGCTAAAATAAGTAAAACTTACTTCATTGTAAGAGTCATTCTTTGAACTTGTACATCGGAAATGCCGACATCCACATGATGCAGCTCTCTGTAAAAAAATGTTGAAATATTTTAATTGATTGCTAAATAATTTGGCTTCTATGACACAAATCCTTCTGAGACATTCCATGCAAAAAACGCTCTGACTTTTAATCCTGTGCTCCCAAAATTTGTAATCTTCCCTATATTTTGTTAATATCATGCTTATATTCCTTTCATACACTATTCCCTCATTGTTTCCACACTAGTTTATTTTTAAATTGAGTTTCATAATGGCTTTATTTTATAATTAATACCCTTTATTACAATATTTTATTATATTCCATGTTTAACTTCTAATTTTCAACTGCAATGACTTAATTATATAACTATTATCCTGTGTCAATGAAATTATGGGTAGGCAGCACTGATGTGACAATCAGGGGTAGAACTGAGTACATTCTAAGACAATTTAATTCAAATGTTCAAATCAATTTTGGAGCAGACATCAGTGGTAGAATTAAAACATCAAATCTGCATCCCAATTTATCAAAATTACAAGTAATAATCATAGCTTGTCTAAAACAGTACTTTTAAAAGAAAATTCAGATTGTCATTACACAAAACCCACTTAACTTCTTAATTTGATTAGTATATTTACTGATGTGGTAGTATTTAAATGCCCACGCCACATTAATAATTCCTGGAGAAGTGAAGTGCCAAAAATTGCACAAAATTCTAGAGTCAAATAAATTGATATTGAGTTCACATCAAATCAGTTAAAAATTACATTTATATGTTTTTAGACAACGATGCTTGTTTTTATTTGTGTCCATAACCATACGTATGCTATCTACTACTTATAGTATATGTATGTTAAATTTGGACACATTTTTTGTACATACATAAGCCTATTATTTAGAGCCTGTTTATAATTTGTTGCTTTTCGTTTTCTAATTCTATGTTCCTTATGGTTATCTTGTTTGCATGACTCAGCCTCGTTAAACTTGTTGAAGATTAAAGTCTACTTCCATTTTAAAAGTGGAATAATAGTCTTTTTCAAAACAATATCTATGAATTAATTTCAAACAACACCTCAACATAAACAGTCACTACCATTATTTTCTAACTTTTTTTATTAAAAAGATAATTACATATTATATACTCATGGTAAATTTAAAAACGTATCACCAATATATCTGCCAAAAAAACAACCTCATAATTCAAGAAAACACAAGGCTCTACACAAATTTTGTTTATTTTGTACACTTCCAGTCTACCATATTTGTTTTAAACAATATTTTCCATCCTGGATCATAATGGTTTGTTTACCTAGTTTATGTAACTAATTGCCCATCTTTATACAAATGGAAAGTTTTGACAACCTGGAAATTTTTTCATAATTTTTCGATACGGTTCTAATTTTTCTGAAAATCCTTCAGTAAAGTTGTCAGTGAGTGAGCAGTGACCTATTCAGGGCAATTTGGACATCAGTATACCAGTTTGGGTGCCCAAACTAATCCGCCCAAACCCAAGTTTGTCTGTTATTTGAAAATTTAGAAATAATTGTCGAAATGAGTAGTTTTGAAAAAATGTGTTGTACACGATAATAATTAATAATTTTTAATTTATTAAATGAAGTTATCTTAATTTCATAACACTTTGATTTTCATCTTGGGTTTGAAACCCACTTCTGTGTAAACAAATCATACTTCCGAGAAATGAGCAGTAACTTAAATATAGGTATATGCGATGGAGATATAAACAATAGAATTACCATAAAATTTTAAATAAACCTGCAGACGAGATCGAATTATTCATTGATATTAAAATTAAAAACAAAACATATATGTACAAATATATTACACTTTTAAAACCTACTTCAAAGATCAACTGAAATATAAAATTTTAAAACTACATAAAAGCAGGCCTTGTCATGAGTAAATTCATAGGTGGGCTTTATTATGTTCGCATAGAGGAAATTGTGCAAGCTGTCTACCCTTCCTTCTCTCCTCCCCCTTTCCTTCCCCATCCACCCCTTCCTACCTCTTTACACTCTTCACCTTCCCTTTTCCTTCTCCATCTCCTTCCCAGTGCAGCCCACCATGGTTAAGAAATTTTAAAAATTAAATAAAGTGTAGATTGTTGCTGACCGCCATTCCCAGAACAACAGAAAATACTACATAAAGTTTCATTTTTAACGGTAAAATGCTTTTCTACTGTTGTATAATTTCGTCACAGTTTCTCAAAAAACGATTTACAAAAATTTTGGAAAACAATGTGTTTGTAAATTTCATAAAAACCTTATATGAGCAAATAAAAATTTAAAGTAGAAAAAATAGTACACATATTTTTCAGATAAATAAAAAAGCTGTAAAGTACTTATAATACTTTTCTGCACTTTACTTCTGAGAAATGAGCAGTAATTTTAAATAAGATATAGACGATGGAAAGATAAACAATAACACAACAAAAAAAATTAAAATAAACCTGCGGACGAGAGTAAATCATAGTTCCAACAAAAGTCCTGGTTGAACGATTTGATCCTCGTCTTCTGAAACGTTATAGCACATGGATTCATTTGGGTAAGCCCTTAAAGACATACTGGAGGAACTTACTACCTCTGTAAATGCACCAAAGAAGGTAAAAGTTGTGTTATTATTACACAGCATACCAGGACCAAGCACTGGTCCAAAAACACAAGAAAACCCTACCTCTCAAATAGTAAACATTCAAGCCAACACTTGCATTTAAACATCTGATATTCCAAACAATTATCACTTTCTTGGTCCAGCTCCACCACCTATTGTAGGTAAATAATGGGTTCCAGCATGGTGTTTAGTTGACGACGACAAAACTACCGTAGCATTGCCTTCCCCGGTACCTGATGAACATAGCTTTGAGAAACTAGTTTTAGACAAAATAAAAGGTGCCCAAGAAACCAACAAAAAAACACCAAGAAAAAAACGCACTTCAAATCTAAAGTTATAATGGCAGAGAAGTACTAGAGTTGAAACGAGAAACGAGTCGACTCAGGAGAAGAGGAGAGAAAAAAAGAAAAAAAGTTGCTTTGTTGAAGAAGCGAGAAGAAGCAAAAGCATTGAAAGAAGAGAAATCAAAATGTATAATAATCAATTCAAAAAAAAAATTGAGTTTGATAAAAAATGAGAATTACAAGAGTGAGACCAAAAAGCAGAAAAAAATTGATTCAGTTGACAAAGGAGAACAATATTGTAAACAAATGGTATGCTGCCATTTTTAGAATAAAAAATTCTTCGCACATTGATAGAGCACCCAAAGATTTCTTGTAGACACCGATGGTCAAGCAGCAATTTAGCTAAATTGTTTAAATCCACAACAGCTATGTATCATCTCATCTTCCAAGAGACATTGGCATATTTACCACTCCAAATATTATTTCAGAGCTAACAGTAATCCCTCTCCAAAAGGATAAGTGGGATGTTCCACATTATCGAAAAATAAAAAGTTTTGACAGAGTACAAAAACAAAACAGAAAAGCACTCCTTGAATTCATATCCATGCCAAATCAGAATATTTTTTAGATTTTACTGAGAAAATCTTCTAAAAAGTTAGTTTCTTAACTCTTGTGGTGCAAGACACTTTTTTCGAGTGCAGTAGTAATCCTACACGAGCCACTTTTTTATTAAAAGTCTACCAGGTTGAAAAAGATTTGTTATACGTAAATATTTAGTTCTTCACTTCAATCAATTATCTTATAAGCTCCAAAACACTTATCGCTTAAAAACAATAAAAATTTTAAAAGGGTATAATTATTTTTGAATAGCGTGTTTGAATAAACGCCACATATGCTTGAAAAATGTGTGTAAACAAGAGTGAGAAATTTTAGGTAACAGTTTGAGCTTTTTTCATTGAAAACGAGTGTAAAAATTTTCAGGCCAAATCATTAAAAAACCTCTAATTATTATCACTTTATTTTGCATGGGTTTACAACTCTAAGTCAAACTAAATGAAATATATATCTTCAAATATATCCAACATTTGTACGTAAACTATACATCGACAATTCATTATCCAATTTTTAAATTTGTTTTTAAATTCTCCTAATGCTTTACTATCTTAGTATGAGTTCAGTAACATATTCCATACTGTAGGTCCTAAATATCCAAGGGAATTTTCTAAGATAAAGGATAAAACTTACAAGAACTCACGGACATTTGTAGAACATGGTACAAAATTTAAAGCACTTAAAGTAATCGCACTTAATCTTAAAAAGTTTTAATTTTGGTGATTGCATTTCAGACAAAACATTATTTTGAGTTTTCCTAAGTAAGCCTGGATGCATTTTAAACTTTTCACTTTTCACTTTACAACAATTTCATCCAAAGCTAAATTGTGATCAGGATAAAAAAACAGTTCTAATATATCCTTATTCGTGGTTTCATTCAATAAAAAATCACCTGTAACATGGTTAAATAAAGAGCTATAGAATAGTCAAGAGAAAAGATTTGAGTAAATTTAGTGATAATTTATTGGTTCAATGGCGCAATAATCATGTAAACTAAGTCGTTATGATAACCACGATCAAAAGTTCAAAAAATATCATAGTATACTAGTCTGTGATATTGAACAAAGATAGCAAGGGTTACTCTATTAGATTTTTACTTGCGCATATTCTTTATAAGCAAGGCAAGATTTTGTTGAAAGTTTATATCAGTTTTCCTTTTGAAAAGAATCAAAATTCGTATTTTGACAATCCACAGCATAAGTGTGAAATAGACATTATTATCGGGCACAACGTTTACTTTTTTATACCAGTGTTATTTAGAGGTCTGGACCTCCTTTTTCTACTAATCTCTCTAGAGTTATTGGAATTAAATAAAATTTCTAGAAACCTCTTTTGACAAAATTTGTCTAAATTAAACTATTTAATAGTTAACAGTGATATTATCTACTATCTCATCCTCTGAAATAGTTAACAGTGATATTATCTACTATCTCGTCCTCTGAAATAGTTAACAGTGATATTATCTACTATCTCGTCCTCTGAAATAGTTAACAGTGATATTATCTACTATCTCATCCTCTGAAGAGAACCCTATCACTGCTGAAAAATAACAAATGAATGTAAATAAATGTCATTGTCAATCCAATTCTTCTTTTGATAGGGTATTGTTTTAAGAATACCATTATAGAATACCAATACTCATTTAAAAACAAAAACACCTAAATTCATAGTCTCAAAAACATAAATACTTAAAAACAATGACATTGTTTTATTGTTTTATTTTGTTTATCTATTCTAACAGCAGAAAAAATGTTTCTAAGACTCTAAGATAGCTGCAATTTTAAATTTCAGGTGAAACTGACGGAAAATAAGACTAAAAGCAGTTTTAAAAATAAAAAAAAAAAAGTTTAGTTTAAGACTTCCACTACATCCTTCCCATCAATCTCTATACCCCTAGCCCAAAGATACTTACATTTTCACCTGTATCTTTAGGGACAACTATATTTTTACTGTCATTTTTTAAACCTACAATAATCTTTTTCAAACTTGTATATTCCATCGAAGGTACACTCTAAAAACATAAATATTCATCTCAAAGTTTGGCTGGAAAATACTTTAAATTAACTTTTATTTTGGATCCAAATATTTTCCTGTTTGAGATTATGTTCACATAAAGTAAAGATTTAGAATTTGGGGTGACAACGGAGACTGATTTCATGCTTAGCTATTTCACTTTTTTTGAATTTGGTGGAAGAACAGACAACCAGGAAAAAAAGAACTGATTTCAAAAAACTGTTAAATCTTGTAAGCTCATCATGTATCTTAAAATAAGATGTACCAATCATTTTCAAAGTTGGTAGCAAGCAATGAAAAAACTGTTTAATATAATATTTTACTTTACTTTTTTGCAATCTGTAAATTTCAAGATGTACCAATCATTTTCAAAGTTGGTAGCAAGCAATGAAAAAACTGTTTAATATAATATTTTACTTTACTTTTT
>JAUZNK010040532.1:0-17277 GCA_035046665.1 Euphysa ruthae
TAATAAAAAAAACAATCCCGGCGGCGATTTTCAACCCTTGGTTTTTTTTTTTTTTTTTTTGTGAATTTAATGAGCTTTTAGATTTTTAAGTTCCAGTTATCTTTCTAAGTGACAAGGCTTTCAAGCGTAGATTTAAAACATGGATCACTTTAGGCATATTAACTTCATAAGGAAACGTATCGCCTCAATACTCGATTTAAGATTTATAGAAATTTATTTGTTCTACGACATTAACCACTGGGACATTCACCCCCGACACAATCACCCTGAACCAATCACCCCTGGCGACAATAACCCATGAAGACATTAAACCCTGGCTACATTAACTCCTGGCAACAATAGCCTCTGACGACATAAACACCAGATGAGATTAACCCCTTGATCGATATTTTGGGAGAAGATATTGAAATAGCGCTGAATGTCATTCTCTGCGACAAATGCAAACGCTGCGATTTGTTCAACTAAAGCGGGTTCTTGCTGATATCGCCCTTGTAACTCATTCGCTTGGACTTTTCTCCATATATTATGAGATAAGTGAAAGAAAAAACTTTTCACCATCACTGCTGGAAACACCACGTCTAAAGCGTTCTTTATCGCCAGCTCGAAATCGCTTAGAACCATGTGTGGTTGAAGATTCATGTCATTGATGTTTCATAGTTCACGTAACATCATGGTGTTAGTTGCTTGACTTTTGTTAGGCAAGAGAGCGTATACACAAGGGATGCATACACTGTCAGCCAACGCATGAATCATAATCAGTTGATCATAGATTAATGGAACGCTATCAAAAGTTCCGTCTACAAACCACTTGGAATTGTTTTGTAATTCGTTTAGTTTTTCAGGTTTAATTATGTGACAAAGTATAATAACACATAATTATCTAAAAATTATGATTTCAAGTATAAGTTTGATGGCGAAATACAATAGTCGTTACCGTTATTATCTTCAGGGGTTTATGTCCCCAGGGGTTAATGTCTCCAGGGGTTAATGTCGCCAGTAGAAAGAGTAAAAAAAAAAAAAAAATCTTTTCAGTAAATACTTTCCTGATATTAAAAAAAATCTATATAACACATGGAAAGGTAAAAAAACATTATTCAGATAAAAGATAAGCCAGATTCTCTTCCAACCTGCCTATTTTACAATGGTTCTTTTATAACTGATTCTTCCTAAATTTCGAATCACTTTAATTCTTTTTTCACATCTGTTGAAAAAAGCTTTACAGTCCAAAATACACTTTTCTCATTTATCAACAGTTTTTTATTTCCCCACTGATAGTACAGAAGTTTTTTATCTCATATTAACTGTGGAAAATGGGAAAGCCTCTGATCCAAATAGCATACCAACTTCTTTCCTTAAACATCTTATTAGTGAAATATTTGTGTTTTAGCTAATTTATTTCATTTTTCTTTCTAAACTGGTGTGTTTCCGAATATTCTCAAAACTTCTTCTGTTTTACCTTTGTTTAAGACAAACTAGATTTTTTTAATTATAGACCAATATATTTACTTTCTAATATCAATAAAGTATTGGAAAAACTTATGTATTCTCGAATTTATAGTTTTCTAAATATTTATAATTTTATTTCTGAACTGCAGTTTGGTTTCCGATCTAATCATTAAACTTCTCATGCTCTACGAAGTATTACTGAAAATATTTGTGAAGCTCTTGATACTGGTCGTTTTGCTTGTGGTATATTTATAGTGCTTCAGAAGGCTTTTTATACAGTAGATCATGAAATTTTACTTTCTAAACTTGTTTATTATGGTGTAATTGTTAAGAACTGGTTCTACTCATATCTTGGCAAACGTATTGACAGTTTTAGTCCTTAATAAAAGTTAGGAAAAATCTCACGACTATACCATAAATACAAAAAAAGGTAGCTAAATGAAAATTCCACGGACACTTTGTGCCACCCCCTGATGTTAATAGGGTTAAACATATTTGATCAAGTACAAAATAGTTAAAAAATTTGTTCTTCATAATAATTTATCAAATTATTTGATCTCATTATCTTAAACTATAAACTCTTGTTGTTGCGAGTTTCACTGGGCTACAGTATGATAAAGTAAGCAAAAAAGAAAATTTTTAAAAAGTGTAGAAAATCTTTTGAAAAAATAAAATAGTGTGTTTTATCAAAGCTATTTATGGAATATAGACTAAATTTAAGCTAACTTTGGTAAAAAAGATAACTTGGTATTTCTTTTTTACTTAATATGTTACCCATTATTAACTCTATTAATTTTTTTTGTTAGGTCCCAGTCATATTGAAGAAATTTCTGAAGAGAGAGCAAATCGATGTATTCAGAGAGTGAAGATTTTATCCAGAATTCGAGGAGAGGTATGTTTACTTTATATAAACTTTTTGATACTGAAACGTGTTTGATAAATGTTTAAACTAATAATACATTTACTGCTTTCAACTTTAAGAGCTTTAAATGCTAAAAATGGTTCAAATGTTAAAATTATTATATATTTATTATTATATAATTATTTATCACCAATATTTTTTTGTTATTCATTGACGCTGTTTTTGACTCAAAAAACGAAAGACAAAAAAAAAAAAATTAAGTAAGTCATTGTATATTCTTAAATTGCTTGCATTGTTAACATTTAAAACATGATGTATAATAATATTAAAAAGATAATCAAGTTTATAACAATAGCTGAACCCTTTGGGAGTTGCAGTTATTTAAAGGTTTGTTTAAACTGTAAGTTTTATTGTATATGAATATAAAAGCGTCTGTTTAAAAACAGAAAAATCTGTGTTAAATTGAAAAAATGGTTTTCATTTGCTTTTGAAATATGCTATACATTCAGCAAAAAAACGTGCCTATTTTCTTCTTTCATTATACAATTTTAATTATTTCTTATATACACAATTTTCAAAATGGTATATTAATGTTCAAAAAGATTTTTTTTTTTTACTATCCTTTGTTGATTTTGTAGGTTCTTCATCACGAAAAGCTAAATGAGCGGTTAAAAATATGTGAACTTTCTTCTGATTTCCCTCAATGGTGGATACCTGGTAAACATGATAAAGCTCTTATCTATGGTGTTGCAAAGTATGCATATTTATCTTAAATTTATCTTCTTTTTTTTTTTTTTCAAATTTGCCATGATTCTTTTTGAAAATGATATTGTGTATCATTGACACAAGTATGCATAATGGAATAATCACCCTAGGATATATTAGGCCCCTATTTGAAGTTGTGGTATTTGATAAGGGTATTTTTTTTTTTTTTTTTTTGAAGAATTTTACAAAACCTAAATGTCATTTATCTACAGGTTTGATTCTTTGTATTTCTTATCCCTCATTCATTCGAAGTTTCTGTTTTTTGGAGTGATAAAGTTCTTTCTTTCTTTAGGCATGGATTGGGTCGAACTGAATTCCACATTCTTATGGATCCAAAAGCGCCTTTCAAAGAGCTTGCGCATAAGCTGAAATCTAAACGAAAATTGTCTTCAAGTAAGACTAACTTTTAGTACATGCTTTTTATCTTCAAGTTTTATGTTTGTGTTAGTTTTCTTTACTAATTTAATAAATAGTCTTACTATCTATTGTTAAAATTTAAGTTCGTTATTTTGGTACTGTTAGTTTCTTGGATTTAGTACGGGTCTACAAATAGATTTTTATTTAAAACCTGCGCTTCAAAACTGCTAAAAAATCTTATTATTTATTTAAACAATTTGATAATGAATTTTCAGAATACAAACTATACGGAGGTTTCCTACAGAAAGGAGCCCAGAAAAAATATTCATTTTTCAATTAGTTTGGATTATGATACCAGCACCATTAAAAGCCCTAGAAGAAAATGACTTACTTCATTTTTTTCTTAAGTTTAGAAAATCTTGTGTTTTTGGACCTAAAGCATTTTCTTATTTTTGAATGTGAAGTATCTAAAATATATAAATGCCTTTAATGAAATTTTTCAAATGGTACCTGTTATTTATTATTGTTATTGATTTTAGAATTAATGTTTCCTTATTGGTGTTAATCACCAAAAATTAAGTAGGTGCTGAAAATTCAATCAGTGAAATTATTATGCCTGAGAAAAATATTATCTCAAAGATCCCTTGATTTTTTTTTTTATTTTATTTTTTTTTTGCCACCTATCATTGTCTTTTCTTCGAAATTCTCCTATATTTTTCCTTTTTTTCTCTCTCTGAAGTTCTCATGGTTGTCATCAAAACTATTAAAATTTAAAGATTGTTTTTCCAATTATTGTATCATGTTGCTTTAATTTATTGGTTAAATTTTTTGTCAGAATGAATGTTATGAATGAGAATTTTATACGTATTAAAAAATCCCTTTTAAATATGTAAATATAAATTTTATAACTTTTAGAACAAGAAAAATCAGACTTCGATGAGTCAACTGTTTCTCCAATAAATGGAAAGCACCCTATTCCAGAAACTGACATTCCTGTATCAGCTTCTGACACTCCTACAGTTTCAGCAGTGAATGTGGACAATCGAAATAGCTCGCCTTTTGCAGTGTTAGCAGAGGAATTTTCGGAATTATTACCGACTTGGCCTAAGGTGGGAATAGATTGTTGCTTGTCTATTATATCTTTAGCCTTTAATTGTTTTTAGTTTCCAACAACTCGTGTCAAAGTGACCACATGAGCATTGAGATTCATGAAAAAAAAAGAAAAGAAAAATGAAGGAATGTGCTGAAAACTGTGCCTTAAATTTATGTATCTGCAGTTTTTCAACATTGGTTTGTGAATATGTGCATTCATAAAATCATGACATTCTATATTTAACTTTATTTTGCCAAACTTGAGAGTAGGCATTAATGAGGTCATATCTCAGAATTATAATACAAATAAAATTTATTTAAATTATAAGATGTTAAAATAAAAATTCGCTTCATAATACCTGAATTTTTTTTTTTGTTGTTTATTTTTACATAGATTCTATTTCTAGGTATGATAATTCTTAAAAAATAATGTAGTTTATGAAATGAAAGAGGGTATGACCTGAAGAAATCTTCTATACTTTTGTCTTTTGATTATTCTGAAAGTTATACATATACTTTACCATCATCGATAACCGTTTCTTATTAAAAGGAAATTCAAGTTTTAAAGGTAGCAAAAAATTTGGCAGCGTCTTTACAAAGTCTAAATCTAACAACATTAAATTGGAAATAATTTTGCAATATGGAGAAATTATAAGGAAAATAATTAAAAGCCACGACCTAGACTTAATCTAAACAAGCAATTTAAATTTAACTCTAATAAAAATTTTAATTTGACCTTTAGGATAAATCGATTGTACATCATCTTGAAAAGATCATACAATGTGTTGTAAAGGGATCGTGGCCGAAAATAACTCGCTTTGATATTAACATCAATTCAAGCAAAGTCAATGCATTGCCATCATCATCTTCTGTTGTTTCAACGATTGCGCTTGCAACAAGATCGGAATCGGTTATAGAGAGCACTGGTATGTATCGAGGTAATCAGGCTGCTGTGAGTCATGATTCAAGAGATTTTAAAATAAAAAGCATCGATGGCTTGAAATTGACTATGAAAACGACAGTTGATCCAAAAAAAAAAAAGAGACAACATGATGAAGATCAAGTGAATTTTAAGAATGAAGATGGATCAAAAAGATTCACCAAAGAGGAGTACCCAAAGATGCAGGTAAGTGAAAAAACAACCTTATCGTAGCCAACAAGTTACTTTTGTGTCATTTATATTTTTCTGCTGATAATTCACATTCAAATGTCTTTGCTCAAATTGAACTAAAACTCTATTATTAATTACTTGCAAACCCTTTTTCGTTATTATTTTTTTTGTTTATGTCGATAATGTGTGTTTATGGTTGTGTTGATAATTTTCGAATTATGCCTTTGAGTCGATTTCAACTGTTTCTACATTTTTATGCACCATTACCTCGTCTTCACCTCTTCCATAAATTCAAAGTAAATATTTTCCCACCTTCATACTCCAAGCAATCACTTTTTTTTCAATCACCCATTATTTTAACTAAACCTTGATTTGACGCTAGTTTAACAATAGCAGTTAAATTTGAGCGAGAGATTAAGAAAGAAACCATAATTTTTCTCAGCTTCAAATAACCGTTGAGAGCATTCAAAGGGTTAGGGTGTTTTTTTTTTTTTTTTTATAGATTCATATACCTAAATCACGTTCTGTTACTTCACCTCACCATTATAAACCTGTCATACATTTCCCTTCGCATATAAAAATACCCAAAGTACCCAACTCATTGTCTGTTCTCAAAAACGTTAAAGAGGATTCTGAATCAAGGCATTTAACCAAAGTAAGTAATTGCTTTAGTCACGATTTTTTCAAAAACTCTTCTGCAGATTTTTCGAATACTTTTCCTGGAGGGTTTTTAGACATGAAAATACCAGGCCCCAGTTTGGATATCTTGAAACAGGTTTTTTTTTTTTTTTTTTTTTTTTTAACTTTTTTTTTATTTAAATTTTAAATTGATTTATGAAATGCATTGTTTGACCCAAACATACTCAAAATTTTTAAGTAACTGTGTTAAGGCTTGTACTGGAAATTTTCTTTCTTTAGTGGCGGATTATTTTAATTTTTTTTTTTTCAAGCGTTCTGGAAGTATCTATCAAGCCCAGGCCAAAATAGCAATAAAATTTTATATATAACATTCTTTTTTCTTTTTCTTTTTTTTTTTTTTTTCGCAAAATTGAGAAATGATTTCGCTTGTTTTCAAAATGATTTACAGTAGTCCATTAGTCAAAAGAAATTCTTTTTTAGCTATTTTATTTAATTAAAATTTGAACCTTTTTCACATATTTTTCATTCACACATATGTTTGTTTTTAACTTTGTACAAGTATATTGTGAAAATCGTTGCTTCCTAGTACAACGGCTCATTAGCTGTGCTTATTTTTAGATATAGACAAGCAAATTCACCATATCTATAATAATAACCTTAGATTCCGTATTTTACAATTATTTTACGGATTTCCTACGGTATTTTGCATATTTCAAATCAAGCGTTTTCATTGGTCACTGCTATGGCAACTGCCATTAAATGAACAAAAACAAAGGATCGATATTTTGAAGATTTTCATAATAATAATATCGTTTTTGATTGGTCGTTTTTAAAACAATGGGCATCTAGAACGATTTCATAAAATAAGAGTTTTTTAACATACTTTGCCATTAATATTTTGCTCTCGTATGCTAAGCGCTAGCTTAGCATGGGAGAGGTACGGGGATCTATGCCCCGGTCCCCCAAATTTGGTATTACTTTTTTTTTTTTTTAATTTTCTGGAGATAGTGAATTTTAACCTAACCCTTGGGTCCTGTAATAGATATGTTCGAAAAACAGTTTGTTGGCCCCACGCTAAAATATTCGAATACGACAAATTTCTTTTTGATTTTTAAGATTTCTTTTTAAATGCTATTATATGCACCAATCAGCCAAATCTTGGCGGGGTATGCAGCTAGTTTCTGTAAATATTTTATCAATGGTTATTTTTGAATTTCTCGTTTTCTATCAATAAGCTTTTACTCCATTATTTAGCCAAATATAAGTAAAATGTCATATTCTTTAAAATCACTTTTGTGACTCTCTATTTTTTTAAATATATATATATTTTTTTTACAGGATAGTGGCTATTCTGAAAGAAAAGATTCGTTCAAAGAAAGCACTGTGTTTAAAACGAATGACGGAGTAAAAAAATATTGTTTAATGGGAAGTGAAAAAACCTTTAAACAAAGCCCTGAAACCAAACAGTCGAATCGTAGTGAATTGAAAACTAAGGTCAAAGTCGAACAAAAACAAATAGAACAGCCTGTAGGTATACATATAAACAGTCCTAATTCTAATGTTCGAATTCAAGGATCGAAGATCGAAGTAAAAGAAAAAACAAGCACGAAAAGAGAAATTGACCTTTCAAACGTTATATTGAAGGTACCAGATCCTTCCAGATACTTTTCAAATCAAGAAAACAAAAAGTATAGAGCCCCTTTAGAATATTATGAAGAAAAATCTTCGAAACAACAGCTCACAACACCTGCCGCAAACGAGCCAGTTAAATCAAACAGGCCTGAACGGTCTGCTAAAAAGCGAGCTAAAGATTCAATTTCAGAAATGACTGAAGCTGAAAATCTTCGTCATATTGAAAGGAAGTATTCGCCCACTCACCACGCTGATTTCCATACACCTCTTGCGGTCAAATCACGTGATTACTACAGATATAAATATTACAAGGATCGTCATTCTCCTTATCATGATAGCCATTCTCCACACTTACAGGAAGGGTCTACATCGCGATACCAACACTCACCAGACCACCATTTTATACACGAACAGTCTTTATCTCCACATCATGATATCCATTCACCATCTCCAAAACTGAGCGATCATCCAAGGCATCACCACTTCAGTGAACCCCATTCTCCTCTATATTACAATTCCGAACCACACTTCTACTCAGAAAGAAGTCGCTCTCCTATCTATTACGATTATGTTGATAAAGAACGTTTCGTATACGATAGAAGGAGTCCTCCATTCTATAAACATTCCGTTGGGGTCCAGCCGTCTGTATCTACTCATAAGCACGAAAAATTCCCTTATCATATTTCTGAGGCAATATCCAGTAGCCATCGAAAGCATTCACCTAATAAGGAAGAAAGATTTCCATATGGAAATACATCAAATGATTTTAAGCGTTACTCTGATACTACTTCAACTTCTTCACCTAATGTTGAATCCCCGTATCATTATCAACCTCTTTCCCGTTCTCGTCCGGAACAACCGTCTGAAGCTAAAAAAGGAAACGAAAAATCACACGCCCCTCGTCATCCGCCTTTACGTTTTTACGAACCCTGTCATATCAAAAATGATTCTAATGAACCTGCATCCGATTCAACGAATGTATTAGAAAGAAAACGTTCTATAGAATCAAAACGTGACCCCCCAATTGCTTTTTATCCAACAAATCAACCAATTATAACTTCAAAGCCATCTGCTTTAAAACCAGTACTCGAAATCCCTGAGCGAAGTATTCATATGCCGGCAGAAAGAAAGACTCCAACGTCGAAAAAGCGCAAGGGTCTGGGTTCTCTTCTCGAAATGACTATTCAGGGTTTAAAGAAACAATGCATGGAAAAATTACATGGTGATGTAACTTCACCTGAATCCATCAAAGCGAACAATGTTGCTACATCACCTGGTATCAATACCCTGCCGAAAAAAGCTACTGAAGAAGAAGCTAAACCCACAGTAACCGAGAGCTCAATTAATGTAACTACGCCAGTTACTCGTGCAACGCCAACAAAAAAAAGTAGAACTATTAAGTCATTAAATTTAGATACAATTGCTAAAAATTTGAAAAAATCCGCAGAAAAGTCGTCTGCTGGAGTAATTGATCGAGAATTGTTTGCTAAGAAAAATAAACTCTTGAGAAATTTAAACGATACCTCTTCATTAGCAGAGAAAAGATCTTTAAGTTCTGGACTGAAATCCATGTCATCCAAGAAGGATGGAATAAGTGACTCTTAGCGCTCGATCTTAGTGGATTTAACACTCCGTTGCAGTGTTTTTTATTTAATGTAAATATTTAAAAACTTGTCATGTAATTAATGACATAAAATTAATTTTATATTATTATCAGTATACATATCATTTTTCAGCTTATTATTACATTTAAAATTTTCTTTGAAATAATTCATCGCACGTCCTGAAGTTACAGTGTATCGACTGCTTCACAAAATTATTTTCTACCTTATTTTTAACCCTTGTTTGAGAAGTCCGTAATCTCGCCTTTATGAAGCATGAAGTGGCTTCTTGATTACAAAAGAAGAAACTATTATAACTGTTGAAATGGCAAATTCATATGTTAAAATGATCCAAGCGTGTTAATGTACTTGGTTTGTTATGGCTTTAAACTTCAGAGTTTGTTTTGTCTTTCCTTTAAAAATATTTTTCGTTTATCATAGATAGATGATCGATTATGTTTTATTGAGATTGGAAGAGGATCGAGAACTTTTTTACGTCCTGCTATTTCATTGATTAGTTGCCTTGTTTTCTTAGATTCCTACTTGTGTTTGTTTAATAGTTTTGAATAGCATATTGTTTTTGATTCTATAGTTGTTCAAATCATAAAGCGATCAGGATTTCAGGAACTTGTTATAAAGCTTTCGTTTTTTTTTTTTGAGGATGGTTTAATTCCATTTGTTATCCAAGGGTTTTCTTTTTCTTTGATAGTTATTTCGGATAGAGGACGTGTTTTATTAAAGATGCTTTAATAAAAGATTAGATGTGCGATGATTTGTTGTGTATTTTATTAGTTTTTTTTTTGTCTTCATTTATGCCTTAACCCTTAAAGCAAGTAAATTTTTTTGACAACTCTTAAGATTTTTTTTCTATTTTTATTGAATAATTTAACTTAGGGATTTATATATTAAATGAATTAATTTTTAAGGTTAAAAAGGTTTCAAAATATTTACTTTGCTTGTATTGAAAAAAATATATTGAATTTCTTTGCGGAGGAGCTCTTCGAATATTTTCTCAAAGGATATACTTTCAACAGATTTTTTTATTTTTATAAGGGTGGAAAATATTTAAGTATATTTTCTTGTGGTCGACCAATTTTCAACTATAAAAATATTTTTATTTACAACGGTCTGCTAATGTAATTCTGTACATATCAGATATCTTTACCTTATCACCATAAAGAAAAAAAAAAGAAGCTTGTTGTTTTGCTAGTAGATTTCTATTGCACGAAGGTGTAGGTAATACTAGTGAAAAATAGGAACCCCAATTCTACAAAATGGACTTTTTTAAAACACCTTTGAGAGAATTGGCAAATTCAATTAAGTCAGAAAATTTCAAAATTATGATTTTTAGATTGAAATAAGTAATTTTATCGAAAAGCATTTCTTGAGGGTTTGTGAAGAGGCATTGTGATTTTTTTTTTTTTTTTTTTTTTTTTTTTTTATGTCATTTTCTACCACGATATAGAATTAATTTATAAATAGTGTTTGGTGGCAATCTGATTTTTATCTATTTCAAAATAGTATACATTTATTTATTATTGTATGCCTGTCGCGATGAAAATTGAAGTTATTATTTCTGCATTATAATGAAGTAAAATCAATCCAACATCCTGAAAAAGAGTCAAGTTTTCGCTGAAAATTTAGCCTTGGGGTGTGAAGTTAATGCTCAAATTCTGTGTTCACAATTCCTAGTAAAATATGATTACTAGCCTTTTTATTACGATATATTTGTAGACACGGTCAAGAATTTGGTTAAAAACCTCAGAGATTACATATGAACATGTATGCTTTCCATGTCATTGTTTTTTTTTTTTTTTATATTAGATGATTTCTCTGAAGATCCGATAATGAAACCTCGATATCTAATTTCGTAACTTTTTTTAGGAAAGTGCCATTTTTGTGGGAATAATTAAGTGGTAATCCCTTTAAGGATTATTTTTCAAATTTTTTGATTTAAACTATAAAATATGCGTGGGGTATAACAATTTCAACTAATAAAATGTTTTGATTTACATCAATGATATGTACAAAGCCTCCAGCACTATATCAACAATAATGTTTGCTGACGATACTTTCTCCTAAGAGAAAACAATCCCAAAACTCTCTTTCACGTCAGGAATTAGAAAAATTCACGCAGCTTTATTAGTTTTAAGAGCAGAAATTGCGTCATTACGTTCTTGATGAATTAACTCGTTATCCGGGAGAACTGTGCTAGCTTGACCGTCAAAGAATTCTCTAAAATTGGTACTTACAGGAGGTATATTTGAGACTAGGTTTTGACCAACTTTGATAAAGTATTAAACTCACAGCATATTTTTCGTTTATCATAGATAAATGATCGATTATGTTTTATTGAGATTAGAAGAGGATCGAGAACTTTTTTACGTCCTGCTATTTCATTGATTAGTTGCCTTGTTTTCTTAGAGTCCGACTTGTGTTTGTTTAATAGTTTTGAATAGCATATTAATTTTGATTCTATAGTTGTTCAAATCCTAAAACGATCAGGATTTCAGGAACTTGTTATAAAGCTTTGGTTTTTTTTTTGAGGATAGTTTAATTCCATTTGTTATCCAAGGGTTTTCTTTTTCTTTGATAGTTATTTCGGATAAAGGACATGTTTTATTAAAGATGCTTTGGATTTTCTCAGAAAAGGACAAGAACGCAGAGTCAGTGTTTTGTGTTTTAGGACATCATCCCACCTTGTTTCTTCAAGGTCCATCTTAAAAGAGTCCCAAGTTTTGTTATTTTTGTTTCTTTGGAGAACGTTTTTTTAGTCATTTTTGGTTTATCATTAATTTGACGAGTTATTAGAAATGTAGGAAAGTTATCAGAATATCAGTTTTATATATACCTGATACAAAACTTTCCTTGACAGAGTGTTGGAAAACATATTGTAAATGGTCGAGTATGAGTTTCTTGTCACTCGAGTTGGTTTATGTATGGAAGGGAAAATTTGCGAATAATTCATCTAAGAATATTTTCGTATTTTTAAATTTGTAGTTTAGGACATCGACGTTAAAATCTCCTGCTATAACAATATTCTTGTTATCAGTTGTTAGATTAAAGAGGTTTTTCTTAATGGAATTAATAAATGACAAATTAATACGTTCCGGGGGACGATAAATGCAAGAAACAGAAATATTTTTTTACTATAAATATAAAATATTTATTTACTCTTAGAATTAGATAGTTCAATACTGAAACATTTAGTTACTTCCAATAAAATATAATGCTGTTTCATTAATTTATACAAAATTGAATATGGATGTAGATTGCGATACCACCTTCTCTTTTATGAGAACGTGGTTGGGTTAAAATACTATATTACTCTTGATGGCTTTAATAGGAAGTTTTTGATTCGAGGAATTAATATTGGATTATTGTTTGCAGTTTTACGCCGTTAAATTACCTCATTGTACCTTTTTTGAATGCCCCCACATATACACAGGCTTTAAGCACACTTATAGACCCGGAGAAAATCCCAATACCACACAGACATAAATCACAGCCAGAGACTTACTTCACTCTCAACATGGCAGTACTCTCTTCACAGAGCAAGTAACATATCAGAAGCAAAATAAAGTCCTATGACTTTGTAGTGCTTCTAACCACTATATAAAAAGATTGCTGTAAGTCTCTGACAATGTGAAAAGCAACAGATCAATTCATCAAAAGCCTAATATTAGGGATCAGACGCAGGCTTTGTTTGTGAATTAGTATTGGAGGAAGTTGATTTTACTGCACGGATGTCCTTCTTATCAACAAACCCCTGAGGGAAACCAACTCTATTCAATCAAAAAGCCACCTAGTGCAATTTTCCTGTCGTGTCATATAACATGTACAGTAATACTTTAGCTATTGAAAGTGATATTTGCAGTTAATCTAGCCAAAATATAAGTTGATGTACACAGTTAAAATTAATGTACAATAAACTCTGTTTTGACCGAATAAAGATTCATTTTTGATAATCGCAGGACCTCTGGATTCCAATGCCGGCTCTGCCGTGCTGGTGTGATTAAAACTATTGTCTTAACCTCGTCTGTTTGAACTTTGTTTAACACTCTCATTATCAGAGAAAATGGATGGAATGTATACAGGAATTGATGAGACCAATTCTGTTTCATAGCATCGGTACACTGACTTTGAGGCTTCTTTTTTAGTGATATTTATTCTTTGGAAGTTGATGGGATACACGAGAGGCAAACAGATCTGTCTGAGGCCAGCCTAACCTCTGGCAAATCCGACTGAAAACTTGTGGTAACCACAGTAATCGTGATCCCAAAAATAAATAGGTAATCTCAGATTCTTTAAGCAACTGTAATATAGTTTTATTTCATGTCCTTTCCATTTTCAATAAGTATGTCAGAGCCACCGTATCGTCTATCTGAAAATGAGTTGATTTGATTTTTTTTTTTTTTGAAAGTAAAGAGTGTTTACTTCACTGCTAGGAGTTCGAGAATATTTATATAATACTCTTTCTCCTTGAGAGTCCAAATTCCCCCGGTCGAAACACCGTAACAAACGGCCAGCCAACTTGATAGTGAGGCATCTTTTGGAATTAATACCTGCGCAGGAGGTTGAACAATGAATGAGGCGTCCATTTGATATCTGATATTTGATATATTCTGAATCCATCAATTTAACTCCATTTTTGAACTCTTGTTTAAAGTTATTTGGGCTTGATAAGACAATTTCAATTTAATTTTAATTTTCCTGAAGCTCTGATTTGTTGTATTTGGAGAAAATGACATTGAAGTCTGGCTGGTAGCACCGACTAAATCGTAGAAGTCAATGACCCTATTGATTTTGTCAACTCTAAAATTAGTGTACTTGGATTTTCCAGCAGTTTCAAACATTTTGTTTTTACTTTTATAACCTTATCTTCAGTAAAAGAGAAAGTCATAGTCAAAAAATTTATTTTTAGACCTAAAAATTCAATTTCTTGCACAGGTATTAACACAGATTTCTTTTGATTGATTTCAAAACGTAGGTTCTGTAACAGAATCATGACCGCAGAATCATGACAGAATCCAGAATTATATGAATTTCCTCTAATGTTTGGCTCACTATGAAAATATCGTCTAAATAGATGAACACATAAATTCAAGGAGCAGAGCTCAGACCAAAACACAGGCAAACGAATTCGTAAAGACTGCTTGACCAGCGAAATCTTAGATATTTGTTTGAGTTTTTGTCCAAAGGCTAACAAAAATAGACTTCCTTCAAATCCTGTTTACACATGAAATCTTCTTTTCTTAACACATACTTTAGACAATGCAAATCTTTCATCTTGTAGAGTTAATAAAGGATATGAGAATTCGGCCCTTTTGAACTCATTATTGGTCTGTGCCCTCCGTCCTTTTTGTCGACTAAAAACCTATTGCTTAAAAACTGGTTCTTTCTTGAAGAAACCTTTTTGATGGCACCTTTCATCAGGATTTCCTTCATTTCTGTATCCACTAGTATTTGATTCATTTCGGGGGTGTAAAGCTCCCTTACTTGTCTGGGTTCTGACACGAAAAGTGTTTTGTACCCCTCCACTAAGGACAATATGTCTTTGTGGTTTGTTGAAATTTTTCCAGCCTCTTGAAAATATTTTAATCTTCCTGCTAATGAGAATTTTTCATGTTTTCTAGTGGAAATAGATGTGGAGTCGTTCTGATAAAAAAATGCTTTTTTAAAAACATATTTACCCCCATTTTTTGAGTAGTTTTAGAAACCTCTTCTGAGCCCACTTCTTTATGTGCTATTTTGGTTGGTTTGTTGTCTCTCTGTCCCCGTCCTTTTGAAAAGAAAATGCGTCTACTCCCTCCACCACGTGGGGTTCGTTGTTGTGTGGAGGTCTTTTGAAAGGGTAAAAAGTTTCATGGATGAGAGAAAGATTTCTTTAGTCTGTTTGCGAGCTTTAAGCGTCTAAGCGATACGAGATCTAAACTCTTTCCCGAAAAGTTCTGGGTCGTGTTTTTGTAAAAAGTAGCTTTCCATTTTAGCGTTGTTTTTACTCGTGCTGTTGAACTTATAGTTGATAAGGTATTAACTTGTCGTTGATGGGTGATAGCATTGTTGCTTCTTCCCAGGTAGAAGAAAGATTTCTCGATATATAGAAGTAAATCTTCAACGCATATGCTAACATCATCATCTTATGAGATCCTGACATCATTTAGATGAATTTTCCATAACTTTCCTATAGGTCCCATTACATCAAGTTTTCGTTTTTGGATTTTTTCCAAAACATTATCTAACACCAAACCAGAATGTTTCTGTTTTTCTTTTAAAATTTCAGCAAATAAGTCGTCCAACTTTTTAATTGGATGTAAATTGCATGGGACTGGACTTTCAAGGAGTATTGCGTCCTGAATATTTTACTCAGGAATACACTCATTAAAATGAGTATTAGTATATGAAGCCATTCATTTCTACTATTTTGAACATCTTGAATGAAAGTACGCCAGAGTGTTCAAATTTTTACGAATCATTGTCACTACTAAAGCTGGGGGAAGAAAAAGATTGACCTTTTCTTTTCCTTTTCATGGAACCTCTCTTTCCTTTTGATTTAGTCAAAATTTTGTCATATTGGATTAAACTTTCTTTCTTACCCACCACCTGCCTAGGGCTATGTGAGGAAAGATTTTGTTGTTCTTGTGGTGAATTATCTTTGTATTCTTCTTCGAGCTCAGCTTCGCACGTGAGAAGAAAACGAAAAGGGGAGGAAACCTGAGTTCCAATATTTTATAAGTGGTTGGGTATTACATTAAAAGGAAGTTTTATGAAATAATATTGATTGCAAAATCCATCAGCAGGTTAAAGGTTGCCATTCAGGATAACGTTTCGCGGATCGGAATGGATTTTGGTCCACGCATGCTCAGTAACAATATAATTTATTTATAACTGACTTTTGGTTATTATGAACAAAACAAAAATTAAAATCTTTTTCTTGGTGGTTATATTTTTGCTAAAACAGCATTTCATGGTATCTATTTTATGGTTTGTAATACAGAAACAATATAACAGAAGACCTATAAAATACACAAAAACAATATATATTTATTTATACAGATTGAGTGACTTCTTGAAAAATAGAATAAAAACATTAAAGTCTAAAAAATATGTATTTCATTAATTCCTGACTTGTGCATAACGAAAACATTTAGATTTACTAAAACAAGTGGAAAAAGTATTCCAGCCAGAATGTTATAACAAAAGTTTTTTTTTGACGTATGAAGACTATGAAAGTAATGCGAATCATGGATTATAAATCCAATAACTCAATATATCTAGAAAAATGTTGAAAGATAAGTTTAAAAGTTTTGAGAACCAAAACACTGTTGAAGAAGAAGATTTTTATGGAACTTGATTGATACTTTTTAGACATATTTTTGTTGGTCATTTTAAAAATGGGTTTTTCTCCAAATCATTCCGCATCTTAGTATCCGAACCGTTTACGCATCTTAGTATCCGAACCGTTTGAGAAAATGTTTTGAAATCATCAGCAAACGCTGCTCATACTATGAATTGTGTCCTAAAATAAGGTTTTTAAGTTTTAAAAATTATTTGTAAGTAAGATCTACTTGCTACTTCCATATATTCGACCAATTTCTTGCTATTTGAGTTTTTCTAGCACAATTTAAGGTCTAATAATCCAATAATCTTTATTTCATCACAGGACATCTAGTTACTTGTTTGAAATCTACTCCGAAAATTTTAAATGTTTGTGGAAATTATTCTTTGTGCTACAAACCGTAGCGTTTTCCCCAAATTTGACCTTTTATATA
>JAUZNK010040543.1:0-17271 GCA_035046665.1 Euphysa ruthae
TACATAATTAGGTGAAACTCTAAAAGTTAAATTTGGACGAATATTTTGAATATTATTTTTTATACCAATGTAATTAATATTGCTTTTAAGAAACATGGTATAGTTCAAATTAGATATTTTGTGATGTGAATTTTTTAGTTTCCCCATTGATTTTTTTTCTTTTTTTTTGTTAAGTTTACCAATTAGTAGACAATTTGCATATTTACAACTAATGAGACGACATATATCTATTACCTCCCGTGGAGAGAGAAAGAATGCTCGCTTTTTAATTAAGCGTAATCGACTCATTATTTATACATGCACCAGCATTACAAAAAATCTAATGATAGTTAAGATACATTTAAATGAAACATTGAAAGAAGGCGTTTCAGTTGAGTTGCACTTAATGTGTTACGAAATTTGCTCGTCCATTAAGGGGCTAACCCCCTCAATAATTTTTGTTAACTTAAACATCTATAATTTTTTATTTCGAGTCTTTTTTCTCATAGAAAGGGCAGAAATATCATATGTAGGTATTTTTGGCACCTAGAGTATAATTTTTTTGTACTAGTTTATCAATGTAGTGTGTTGAATCAGCGCTTTTTGGGACCCTAAAATTGCCATTTCCTTAAAACTTTATCTTGAGAGAACATGGTATTAATTTGTGTGTGACTCGATTGATAAAATATGCCGCTCATCGAGACAAACCAGAAAATATCATCATCTTTATCCAACAATATATGAGCATGAGATTTTGAAAAGTAGTGATGATGCCAAAATCTTGCACAGTTAAAGTACGAACTAATAAAACAAATAAACGAAAAACATTTTATGGAATTAGCAAAAAGTATGTAAATACTGGTGTAAACAATGATGTCGATATCGAAAATGATAAAAATCGTGTAAATAAAGATAGAGATATTGAAATGATGTCAAATACTTGTCAAATTAATTTAAATCGTCAAAAATTGCATAGGAATAGATATGTATATTTGGAAAATTTGGTTTTTTTGTAAACTAATAATTCTAATTTTTATCCAATATTTGTAATTATTTTGTCTTCGTAAAGTTAGACAATGAAATACTAAGAAGTTTTATTCGTACTTATAGTTTCACGCTTCTTGACAAATGCGTGTGCGCTGTGAAAAAATCAATTAAATGTTTTTTCATTTTACTTGAGTAAATTTATTTTTAATCATTTGAACTGGTACTTCTCTTTAAAAATTTTTGTTTTCCGTGAGTCATCATGTAATGTAAATATTTCCCTCTTTTTCGTTTTCAAAAAAGATATAAATAGACGAAAAAACGTATTCTAGATAAATTCGATTCATAGCGTTTATGTTTCTCAGTGAGCTCAGATGAGTAAATACATGTAGTTATTTTACTTCATTAAGTGCAAACAATCATTGGAGTCTGTTGTTTCATATGATATGAGATTTACTCGGACGGACCAGCCACCAGCATGAGTTGTTGCTATCACGCGTGAGGCAAGGAAAAATTGGTGACACTTTTTCCCCTTCACGTGGTACTACACCCATAACGATTTTTAAAAGGTCGAGACAAAGTATATATGAACCTTGAAATTTTATTAAACTTATTAATTTTCTATTTCATCTAATTTATTTAGTTATGAATATGCTCTTTCATGATATTACACATATTTTTTAGTGGAAGTTGTCATGTGGCCACATTTTTTTTCATTTTTTTTTTGCGGTTTAGAAATCTAATTATAATTGTCCAGATTTTGTTAATAATCTCCAAAATTGTTTATCCTATGTATATAATAAAAGATAAAATATAATAAAACATATAAATAATATAGTTATTATAAATTCCAATTCTACATTATAAAATTATATCATGTTATATAAATATTTATTAATTTATTCTAGCTACTTTTTTGTCATGAATAATATTTCTATTTATTTCAACATGTGTAAAACCTCACTTTTTTGATGCTGACTCATGATAAATAATGTTTAGAAAATAGGACTTGCAAAGCATGGTAATTATGAAAATTTTGGAATATTTGAAACTCAGCAAAAATTTAACTTTACATTTCAAATTTATCATCCAAGATCAAAATGAAAAGATTTTAATCTTATATAGCATTTTATAAAAATGTTATGATGCTAATATCCCACCCAGAGTGAATATACAGATGTTTTCTTTGTTCTAATTCAGTTTCTAATATTAACACACGATTTTCTTATCCAATATTATCACTTTGGTAAAACTTTAATATCAGTTACTGGCTTTTTTTTTAAAGATGTTGTTAAAGTCTAAATATCCCAAATAGACAGTGATTTTTAAAACTCTCCAAAAGATATTTTACAAATTTAGAAGTTTTTTCTGACAATTTTGAAATTTATCATAAGGTTAAGATCATATAAAGAGTAACTATTCACACAAGTAAAATTTAAAAATTATTTTTCATAACTTTTTTTGAAAGGTAGTGTTCTTATTTATCCTGAAATTACCGACTCGAGTAAACAAGTCAAGTTTTAACATTTTTGATGGTTATACGTTACTTTTCCAAGGAACTTTTTTCATGTCTTTTTGAAAATATCATTCCGAGTATTTCAAACACACTACTTCTTGTTATTCTCTGTTACTTTGAAAAATACAACATGTTTTTGATAAATTTTCTATTCAAAATTTCACTGATAAAGGTATTTCAATAAAATTTGCTTTATATACATACACATATATATATATATATACATATAAATATATATATAACCTTGGTCTTCATTGTCTAAATGGTGGATTTGTAATTATTTAACATTACTTACTTACTTACTTACTCATTAATGTTTTTTTAACAGACTTAGCAAATAAAGTTTACTATCACTCACAACATTAGTAAAATAAAGGGTAGTGTCAGAATATAAGAAATGTTTTAAGTGAGACTTTATTTAGGTCATAGAAAGTTTTAAAAATAAAAGAAAAATGTTTAAGAATAATTTTTTTCTCCAAAAAAGAACCAGATCCTTGTTAATGTAACATTTTCTCTAAAATCTACAAATCTACATTTTTCAAATTTTTACTATTAGTATTTCGCTATCTTAACTAAATAAATTACGGAAAATGAAAGTATTTACAAAAATCGAACAGAATTTTAAAGACAAGAATTGAAGATTTTTTTAAATGGAAATTTTAAACCATTCAAATGTTTGTGATTCTAAGAATTCAATACTTTATTACTTTCCATAAAGTATATGGCTTTCTTCACAAAAAATCAAAAAACTTTACAGAATAATTCATAAAAGAATTAACTGTCTTCATAATTGTTATTAATATTTACTGCAGATCAAGATTGAGAATTTCTCACTTTTTTAAATAAACTATTTTAAAATGCAGGCAATAAATACTAATTTTTATCAATGGTTAATACCTACAAGAAAAAGCTTTATCAAAGATAACCAAGAAAACAAGAAAGAGTTTATGAAACGTTACATAACACTTAAATAATACAGGTCTGCAAACATTAAAACTAAAACTTACCTTTTTAGGGTAAGCGGATAGCTTATACGTTGTACTAAAGTTTTTCTTTGGGTTATTAAGTCAACATTTTAATTCTTGCACCGAATCCAATGACAAATCCTCTGCTAAAAAAACAAAATTTTCTCAAAAGAAGGTTTCTATTTCCAATCACTAATTTCCTGAAATCTTGCTCTAGAATTATTCATACTCGGCCGTTCTTAGTCAATCAAATGTATGAGCTACTTAACTTTAAATCTATGAAAAAACAACCAAACCTCAAAAATATTTAATGATGAAGTAAATTAGAGAAATTATTTTAAGTAAGGCACCAATAAAATATGGGGAATAGATAAAAGGTAAAACAAATATTAAAACGATTAGGTAAAAATATTAAAATAAATATGGAAGAATTATCAAGATTGTGATCAAAGATATAAGATGAAAAATGAAAATATCTATAATTATATTGTTGGTATAATATATATATATATATATATTTATGTATATTTATATATTTATATATATATATACATATGTGCACGAGTTAAATCTAGATTTGTATCTTCAAATGGCCGGTATGTCGCTACATTTATTAAAAAAATCACTTTAATTTTTTTCACATTCTCAGCACTTTCTGATGAAAATTCTCTAATTATACTTTTTTTCTGAGCGTCGTTAACGTTGCTTTAAACTTCATTAGCTAAACCGTTCAGACTTTGTTCAATAAATGCTTCTGCGGGTATTTTCAAATTGCAGAACTATCTCCATGCTTTCCAGAATCACCTAGCACCTTTTTTAATAGTAAAGCTACCAAAGAAAGATTTGCTCTCTTTTTGAGCGACGTTAACAAACATCTTTATTTGCAGTTCTTAACAATCCAAATATATAACCAATGAAACTTGGCATTAGTTTTAACAAAGAGTGTCATTTTCTCTTGCGTATTTTCATATTCTAAAGCCGACTTTAAAAGACCTTAGTAGCGAAACTCTTCACGCAAAATGTTTTTACGGTAAAACACACTATCCAAATGATTCGCTGGAACATAAAATTGGAAAGGGGGTCTGAAAAGTTTTAATGATAAGCTAAGGTTTTTTGAAAAATCTTGTTGTGACACTGAACGTGTTTCTAAAATAAAATTACAGTGCGGTACGCCTTTAAAATTTAGGCGTAAATAGTTAAGCGCCATTAGAAAAGAGTTTTGTGATATGCAAGCAGCCATAGAGCTGAAAAGTTATATAAATGTAAGATTTGGTTCACTGGTATATGTATTTATTTTTTAAACTTTATTTTATCATAGCGGTTTAGTTTAGGCTAGTGATAGGGATTTCTCGTTATCGGCAATTGCGATTCTTCACAAAATTTTTATACTTCATTAATAGAAGGAATACATCTCCAACCTTTACTAAATTTTTTGAAAATCTTTTTTTATTTTTTTTTTCAAAACTGCGGTTATTTTACATTTACCGTTTTACCCTAAAAAGGTCCAAATTTTTAGATAAAATACTTTAAATATTATATTTTAAGTCCAATTTCTTAGGTTATTGATGCAATTACTCTATGAAAAAACCTAAGCCAAAAATTCAAAAAAAAAAAGTATTTTCGCAGATATTTTAAATATTAATAGAAATATTTTCAAACGCAATTCATTTTTTTATAATAAGGCTCTAAATTAAATTGTTCAAGGTATTGTCCAATTTCTTTACTTTCTAATATAGGTAGACTACTTAAAAAGCTCATGTATTCTCTGTTTTACAGTTTTTTTTCAGTTGGCTTTGTTTTCGAGCTAAATACTCAAAAAACCATGGTCTAGTTAATATAACTGAACAAGTTCGCGAAGCTCGCGACACTGGAAGTTTTACTTGGGGAATATTTATTGATCTCAAAAAAAATTTTTAGACCATACTCCATCATCTTTTAGCTGTGAAAATAGATCACTATGGTTCCTGTGGTTTTGCTAGTGATTGGTTCGAATGATATCTTTATAACTGTAAGCACTCTGCCTCCATTAATGGTTTCGAGTCTTCTCGTTGTACTCTTAGCTGTGCTGTTCCTAATGTTCTCTTCTAGGTTTGCTGTTATTTTTTTTTACCATAAAATATCTTGTTTTTTCAATTAAACATTCATTTGTACATCACTTTGCTGATGATACTAATTTCTAATAACTGGCGGTTGGTCTATAGGTAAAATACAAATATAATATCATTAAACGTACCTAAAATATATATTGTTTAAATCTCCACTTAAAAATTAAGACTTTCAAATAAAAATTAATAAGTAAACGGTATTGACTCGATCGCCATGTATCAAATACCTCGAAATGTTTTATTGACAATAGCTTAAGCTGGAAGTACTGTGCAAAAAAACATAGCCTTGTTATGTTGAAAAAACGGCAATACAATCTTCATATTTTTGATGATTTTCAGCTTATTTAAGTTTCTATTGTCAAATTTTGAGTCAGCAGAAAAATCTTGTTAATATAATGCATGCTACTATAAATTTCTTCTATTTAGATTTAACTTTTCTAAAGTTTTTACTGACATGAAAGAACCTTGTTAAGGTTGGTAGTAGCTTGTTTGTTTTTAATCCCTTACCAAACAACCTTCCAGACCCTGTTTAAAACTTTTTATTTGAAGATGCCAACGTTCATAGCCAACCAATCCGTAATGCTGAAAACAGATACTTCAGATTACATAGGCTTCGCAGTATTACGATATGTGTTCTAGTATGTACCAAATTGTGACTGAATGGTACAGGTCGTCCTGCACTATCACGTATATTATTGCAAGCTATATGAAAACAAAGACTCAAAACCAATTTTCATTTTAGCCGTTTTCAGCTCTCTTCTTATTTAAAAAAACTATTTAATGATAATATTGTGGAGTTTTATTAAAAATCTTGCCAGAATTTGAAAAGTTTGTATTAGGTTTATCGCATTTAAATTTCGCTTTGTTTGCTTCACGTAATGTTCTTGTTAAAATACTTTTTTGATTTTAAGTAAATATTTTGTTTTTGAAGTTTTCAAACTTTAATTCAGCTGTTCAGCTATTGATTGACTTTCACTAAAATGCAATCAATTAATTATAAAATTGCTGTTTTTTTTAACAGAATCGTATATTTATTATCTAGGAAATAAGCTATTACTTGCTTAGTGCGATACCAAAATAACATTTTTGGCGACCAACAATGGCTTTCGTTAACCGCCTTCTGCCAATAAGTCATTTATGTTCCTTTTTAACTTTTGAATTCTAGTGGCGATTCCTTTTTGGTAGTGATCACATCAAAAAAGTCTGTCTAACGTAAATTGTGAGATTGTATTGACCGATTGATGATGTACTTGACACCGGCTAGTTCCATACCAAGAACTAAATCGGCATAGTTTTAATTACATGTAGGCAATTTTCCTTTCAGTTAGCATGCACAAATGGGTGGAAATCTTTTAAGCTCCTTTTCATATCACAAACCTTAGCAACTACATTGTTGATGAAATTGATATGATTGAAATACTCAACCAAAAACCAAGTAGAACATTCTATCTCTAACAAAGGTCCTAAATAGAAAGCTTTCAAAAGTCTTAAATTTTTAAAAATAAATTTAAAAATTTTTCTTGCTTATAATACACTATAAAATATAAATTAGTGATTGCTTTAATATAATTTTTCTGTCGTGCAGCCATCCTCTTCCCCACCTCCCTTATTTGTTTATTACTACTTTTATTATTTTATTTGTACTCTCCTAAATAGCTCATTTAGTTAACATAATTCTTTCAACTAAAGTTGATACCTTAAAAAAGGTGCTACGAAAAGATATTCGGTATTTTAGCCGTGACTTATCTCTAAGTTTCCCTACAAAATTGAACATAGCAAAGTCTTTTATTATTAATTGATGCTTACTGAAATTTTAACTCGCGCAATTGTTTGTCTTTAAAATTATATTTCAAACTTGTAACGTTTATCCATGTTTTCTTAGTATTTATTGGAGAAAGAAATTGTATTTATACTTATGCTATGTGATATTTTGGTAAATATATAAAACTTAAAAAAAAACTTGACTTGAAAAAGTTATCGTTAGAAATGACTTATCTGACCACTTTTACATTTTTTTATCAATAAATATTTTAAAACTAAAAGAACAAGAAGAAAATTTAAAATCAGAATAAGAGTATTTAATGAAAATAAAAACAATATTAACGAACAACTTTCTCTTTTAGTACAGTCAAATTAGCTTAAAAATAGTCGAACATGGAATATTTTGCAAAAGAATATATTTTTGCTTATTTCCTCACCTTAATATATCGGTTTTCACCAAAAAAGTTATAGGCTGAAAAATTTATTTTGAGATACATTTCAGGGTTTCAACCGAACATGAGTTTTTTGCGATTTATAGATTTTAGTTAATAAAGAGGAAACTATTACTGACAATATGCGCCTAAAAATTGGTATTTGAATAGTAAAAAACACTTTAGACGTGTCCCAGGCGTTATAAAGAATCAGCAACTTAGCGGACAGGTACATCCCATAAGTTCTTAATTAGTATTTCAGCATAAGCGTTGGATTGATCGTACTTTTGTGTAACATTTTACAACAGTAAATATTTGTTGCAGAGTAAAATAATTTCTTGATGACTCAAATTAATAGAATAAATATTTTTTGAAATCTTTAACTTGTCTCTTCTGAATATACCTTTTGAAAAAACAACGAATTAGGTATATTTTTTGGGAATCCACATTTGTCCTGACTGTAATATTGAAGTAAAAGAAAGTGTAAAGAGTTCGTACTCCACGTTTTATAGCAAGGTAACTAAATTTTTGCAAATAAATGTTTATGAAGCAATCATTTATATAAAACCATCATTTATACCTTACGAATGTTAATGATTTTTGAAACGTGAAGTCAATCTAGTCCCTAGGGCTTACAACAGAAAGCCCTAGGGAAGAGGGTAATTTAAAGTTTGCAACTTTCATAAGCCTTTGGTGAACCTAAAAACACTGTTACATCTTCTATAATGTTCAAAACGATGATCACATTGCCACCAACTAATTTGAGTTGTGTTTTTTCCGTTCTGCAATTCATTGAAGATGAAGCAAAGATATCAGAAAATGTATCTGATTATACCTTTGTTCAGGCTTTGTGGTGTCAGCATTACATGTTTTGCGATCTCCGCACAGTGATTTGGGAAACTTCGTCATTCGCTTAGGAGGATTTCACACAATAATGTGATACCTTGGGTGCATTGGTAATATTATGATCAATACTGGATTGAACGATGCTATGTCCATTTTGTATTTCTGATAATAGCCTTCCACATTTAATGTCTGGAAAGGCGGTTAACCCTAACTGCCCCGGGCTTTTTGTGTCTTGCAGTGCCCAGGGGTGGGGCACATTGTGCCCCCTCAGTAAATCCTGATTGGATAATGATACTGACATGGAATTTCATACACAAATACTGAAACATATTCTAAAAAAAATTCAATATGGTAGCTACAAATGCGATGACGTCACTAATCGTTTGAGCCTCCACCGATGGTGATGCAGACATACTTGCGGCCACAACCGCAGTTGAATATGCGGAAACGCAGGAAACAGTTTTAGTAGGTCACGACACAGATAATACCGTTCTACTATGGCATTATCTGCTTGAAATCTAATAAAAAATCATCACGCAAGAAAGAAACTTGAACTGGAAGGTTAAGCAACTGAAGCAATGGTATCATGAACGAGGAATATTTGTTTGCACATGCCTTTTTCGGGCGCGACACTCTCTCTCAGCTTCACAGAATTTGAGGAACAACGCATTCAATAAAGAAACCTTAATGCAACACTTTTTAAAAGCATCTAAGGTTTTTTACTTTACAGTGTTTTTAAAATCTGAAATTGCAAAAGCTGGAAAGGAATTCTTGATGAATGTATACAAACAAAATGATTGTGGATTGTGAACTGTCTTAACACATTCAGATAAAAGGTCTTTATGTAAAAAGTAGCAGGTCAAAGTGTTGTGGCACCTCAAAATCTCCCGCCAACAAGAAATGCGGAGTGCTACCACTTTGACTTGGTCTACAATCAAGTATAAACTTGGTTTGGAAAGTTCAATAAATCAGAGGATAAAACATGAAAGAATGAAGGAGCAAAGCTTACTCCTGATTTGATGACACAGACAGCTGATCCTAAAACTTTACTGATAAGTGTGCGCTGTGTATGCAAAGAAGATGAATGAGGTAAAACTACCTGCTCCTGCAGGAAACTCGGTAAAAGCCTAGAACTACATTTTTAATTAAGATTTTCAGCATACATTCCCTAAAGTTATTTCGTTACTTGTGCATTCTTGACCTAGTTTATTCACTTGCATTTTTAAAAACATGCGTTACAAGGTGTATAAGCACCCTATCGAACAAACCATTTTTTCTGACTGACTTTAAACAGCTAAAGTTACGCCTATATTTAAATCTGGCGGTCAAATTAATGAAATGAAATATTAATCAACCTCAGAGCGTATTATGTATCAGATGTATTTTTCCTCCCTGTAACTGACAATATAATTTATCAAATACAGTTTGGGTTTCAAAGAATGACTCATGCTAGCATGCGGTTTTACAACTTTCTTGTGATGTTATAAAATCTTTTGAAAAACTTTTTTATTCTGGTCCAACATAAACTTACACAGTTAAAATTAAAACTGATCTGACAAAGTTAAATACCAAGGAGGTATTACAAAGCAAGAATATGTAAATATATATCTTAGCGATCCTATTCTTATGTATGATGCAATAAAGTCTCATAAACCAAAGAATTATTACCCATAGAGAACACTTGTATCCACTATTGGTACACGAAAATACGGAATTTCTCCACATTAGGTAAAACGAAACTATCGTAATAACACTTGTGATGCAGATCTGTTTTTCCGAATGCAGTGGTTCCAAGATTTTAAATATTATAACCTTCTCGTTCTGCTTTTAAATTTTTGAGAAATTTCCGTAAATGGTAAAGTTAGACAAAAATGGTAATGCTTTGAATACGACTTTCATAAATTCTTGAATCTTTCAACAGTTTCTTTAAGCGGGTTTTGAATTAATGAAAACAAATTGGTACATATAACATGATTTGCAGAAACAATAAAAGAAAAAAATCGCAACTACGAAATCTGCATAAGCATTTGAGAAACCTCAAATGTTGGGAATAAATTTTAAATTGAAGATTTACGTACCATCAAGGAGCTGGTTTTATATTAACTATTGAGTATTGAGTTTAAGCTTTAACGCTTTCGATTACAGAATATATATTCTTATCCAAATAAATAAATAGACATTAAACATAGACTTTTCTACATTAAATAGAGACATTTCTGCCGTAAATCTAAACATTTTCACATTAAGTATAGACATCTCTTCATTTAAACTACACACAATTGCTTTAAATATAGATATTTCTGCCGTTCAGATAGATAATTCAGCTATAATTATAGACATCTCTGCATTAAATATAGACATATCTGCATTAAATGTAGCTATAGCTGCATTTAATGTAGAAATCTGATGAAATGGACTTTTAGTGTTACTTTGTCAATTTATAGTCCGAAAATAATTTTTGTTGTCTCAAAATAAAACGAATGTAAATGATAAAGGCGCACACATTAACCAACTTAATTTTTTTTTAACCTTCCTCTATTTTTATTTTCAGATTAATAGCTTACAGTATAAATAAAATAAATAAAGGTTGCTATATTAATCGTGAAAAACCTACAATAAGCCGCTTAAAATGACTTTACACTGGAAAAGTGTGCAGGAACTGTGATAATCAACTTTGGTTGAAATTTTTATACAGTGTTGCTAGTAGAGTATTTCAAATTGTTTGACTAGATCTTTAAAAAGAAGTCATGAGGTCGAGTATGCTGAAGTCAAAGTTCAATGCTGGAAGTGCTAGAAAGCACGAAAAACGCATTTGCAAAAAAAAAATAAATAAATAAAAAATAATTCTGGTCAACACTCTAAGTGATAGTGTAAAGATTCTTTGAAAATTTCAGAAATTAGTCTTAGATGGTCTGTGAGCTATATCTGCCGACGTCTCAAAAACTCCAAACCGAGAAAGGGCAAATGTCTAATTTTATCTTAAAAAGTGTCTAAACATAATAAGAAAATTTGCATAAAAATAAACAAAAAACGACTTTACGTGTAAAGTCTTCTGCTTCATAGGTTTTACCCTCTTTTTCCACAACTTAGTCAGTTTTTATTAGCTTCTTCGTCGATGTAGCTATAGTTTTAATTTTGTTTAATTCTACAATTTGATAGATTTATATTTTTATCTTTAATAACATTACAACCTTTAAGTTTAAAAGCATTTGGTAACATATTAGTAATAAATAATAATACTGTGGCTTTCTTACCATTATCAAATTTAGCTAAAGCATTTTACACAGGGAATTTTAAGGTATCGAGCGAAACATAGGTGTTTTTTGGTAGTCGGTCCCAAATCTTGCCATTGAACGACTTGTTTGCATTGCGCATTTTCCTGTGCAAAAACTTGGTCATCTCTGAATCTCTGCTGAGTTCTTCAAAATTTGGTCTAATTTTAAAAAAAATGTCGGTAAGAAGACTGCATCTGTTTGTATGTGTTTGTGGCAAAACCCATTGTGTTATGCAACGATAGCTCAAATTGCTCGGGTTGTTTAATTGAGCGAATTTAAACGTAAATGGGCATTCTAAGTACTCCAAGACCCACCACGTAAACTGATGTGGAAATATTGTCTCGGCAACCTTTCTGTTCTTTATCGATGTTGAATATACACCAACTATCACTGCTTGTGGGACAGTGTGTTAAATGCAAGTTATTTGGTTTTGTTGAAGCTATATGAAACAAAGTTTTTAACACACCAGATTTCATTTCTGCTAAGTTACCAGCATTTTGCCAAATGGTAACACCATAAAAGTTTTGCAGAGGTTCGAGTATTGCGTTTGTAAGACGAAAATTTCCTCCGAGACGTTTTTCTTTCTTGTTAAAGATTTGTAGTCTTAATCCAACACGGTTTTAATGATGCACCGCACAATCTAATTTTTTAACCTCATTGCCAGGATAATTGTGCTTTCATTACTGAAACTTTCACTGTCTCTGATTTCTAAGAAATTTACATATCGCATAATATGCTTGTCAAAAGATCGTGAAAAAACACCTTGTGCACCTTCCGTCTCCATTCCGCTCGCAGATACTTGATAATTTTATTTACAAATGTGTAAGTTCTTCCGATGATCCAATGCAAAGGCAAATGCGATAGGGTCTATCTTTAAAATTTTTTTAGAAAGAAAACCTTTCATGACTTGCTGATTGGTTCCACATCCAAATCTTTTCTACTCTCCATCGGTTATGTATATCAGAAAATATTTAACGATGAAAAGCCCCTTCGCTTCCAAGTACTGTCACACGACACACTAGTATCAACAATGTCATGGTGATCAGCATATGCATGTAAATTTCCTATTACATAAGACATAGTTTCTTCAACAACTTTTTTTGTAACGACAGATATTTTTTAGCAAGCTTTTCATAATTGTTTCCTGTCAAAGGTTTTGGCATAAATTTTTTTTTTGCTCTACTATACTTAGTTTCTTAAATGTTGCAAAGGGTGCCATTTCCTTTTCCTATTTCCCACGCCTCCTCCCCTAAAAAACTTTTGATATATCGCATTTTTTCTATTTTTTTTTGCTCTACTATAGTTAGTTACAGATATGCCAGTTTATTATGTGACTTAACTAGCTAAAGCATAGTATAGTAAGGTAAAGTTAAGTATAAAACCGATTCCCTGCAACAGCATCACAATAACAAAGAATAGTGCGACAGAAACCATATCTTTTAGATAACCATTTAACACAGCAGACGAAATCAAAGTTTAATAAATCTTTTTGGCAGGTGGCTTTTTTGAAATAAGATTTGTACTGAAGTAAAACATTTTTATTTAAATGCATTGATACTGTGTTTAACGGTGTCTGTGAGAGCCGCTTTTTCATTCTTCACACGCGACTTATATGCAGAAGGAAAAAGAGGCTTTGACAGCTTTTCATTAAAAGTTTTAAGGCTATGTTTGACGGTGTCTGTGCGAGCCACTTTTCATCTTTCATCCTTCATCATTAAATTGATATTTACCAATGATTGGTGATGGAAGAAATACCCCACCTGCAACTGACAAGAGGAGGTGTGACCTTAAAGATTAGGTAAGTATATCTGGACGTATAATATACTTTAGTTTTCGACAACACTCCTGTGCTCTAACCATACCGGGATTATATTCCGGAAGAGCTATATATAGAATACGACATAGCCACCCACTCTATGGGTTGTGCTACAGCCTATTGCTTCGGAAAGAGGCTTGATAGGGAAGACATAAGGAAATACAGGTATATATATATACATATATATTCCCTTAGGACCATTTAACACAGACTATGTTACAACCTTTGATATAAGAGACTAATAACCAGTACAACCTATATGTAAATATTTTTGTAAAACATACCGGCGCATGTATCAAAATCTGGAAACATAATAAGGATGATCACATGGTCATATTTCTTACAATGAAGTACAAACTTAATGTATTGATGGCTAACTTTTTTGCGTTATATGTTCGTCAGGTAAAACCTATTGGAATACCAATATGCAGTTACTGAAGACCGATGTGGGGTTACTAAATACATGTCTATCGCTACTGAATACAAATATTAAGAAGAATGAACAAATAATATTAGTGATTTATGTCTTGCATTTAAGTTGGAAATTTTAAAAGTAATGCAAATAGTTCATTTCTGGTTAGATATAATTATATCAAAAATTAATTTGGTGTAATTTTCAGCCATATTTTGCTTTTTACCTTATAAGGAGAAAAATTATAAAATCTGTGCTCCAGATTTAGCATGAAAATTATCTTTTACAAATGGTATTTCATATAAAAAACTAAGTAGAAATTGACACTGTAATTCCTTACCTATATTATCTATATATATTTTAGCTACCTCAAGTAGCTAAAAAAGATGATATAATGATATATCATTAACAGTTGTATTAGTTGATTTTCCAATGGAGCATTCATGCATGAATATCAACGCAAATTTATTGTTATAAAGCAATTTTATCTAGTTTCCTTACCAACCTAACTGGAAGCTGTACCAATTTCCTTGCTTTGAAATTTCCTAACTTCCTGAATGTAATTCGTTAATTTGAGGTATAAATTAACTGCTATCAGGCTCAATGACATAACCTTCCTTAATAATGTGGTTTCACTAAAAGATATTCAAAGTGAATCAGTTTTCTTCTGTTTTGTGAAGAAGAGCTTTAATTTTACTTTCCAAGCTAAAGCCAATCAGTAGCTATGAACTGGCACCATCTGCTGATTGCATTCTTTGTGGTAGCAAGCTTTTTAAATTGTCGCTATGATACCAACAATGACATCATTGCCTACATACCTATTGAACAAGACAAGGCCTCAGACAATCTTGTTGAAAGCGATGCTATCGAAGAAGGTGAAAATTCTGAAAATGTTATTGAAAATGAACCACTGTATTAAAGAGGTAATAAAATTTTTGTACTTGTAGTGTTACTTATACAATATATCGCGATTCTTCGCATTCACCTCTGAAAAAGTAAATTAAGGGATTGATATTCTCATGATTATTGTTATGAATAAATTTAAGTAAACGTGACAGCATCAAAATCAGATAAATAAAATACTAAAAAATCTTAAATAGAAATCAAAGAAGATTTTTTAAAAAACATAAACACTAATGACCCAAACATTTTAAAAATATGTTTTATTTTAGATTACTATGACATGGAAAATGACAAAAATGATCCACTACTTCTTCGACACGGATTTGGTAGATTTGGTGTTTTTGGACGCAGATTTGGTTTATTTGGTCAAAGACGAGGCAGATTAGTAGTAAAAGGAGTCAAATACATCAAACATGGACCCTATATGGGATAAGAGTCCGAGGAAAACTTAGATTTCGTGGATTTCACCGAAGATTTGGCAGATATTGGCTTTGATATGTCATATAAGTATACAGAAAGTCTTACATGAAAGGTCTTTAAGACTTAAAAATTATTTCTTGAAGCAGCTAAAGAATTATTTGGAGTTTTAATTGTTTTCAATTTTTGTACATTAATATTTGATAACAACAATGATTTTATATAAATTTTACAGAAATGTCTTTCATGTGGACTGAAACTTCGTTCAATTTTATTTCATTCTATATTCATGGTATTGGCAATGGTTAGATTTATTAAGGTTTCTAGTGAATTTATTAATTTATTGACTCCAATGTATCGTTTCTTTTATTAACACCAAAGAATTAAAACGACTTCAATTGCCAAAAAAGTAACGTTTCGATTTTTTGAATGTTAATACTTTTGTTGCATTTCTCTAAATTGATACTAAAGTTCTAGGATAAAGTGACATTGGCTTTATATTTTCGTTAAAGATTCGGATACATCAAAACAGTTAATAATAATTCAATACCCTAAAATTTCTAGTTAAATATGATCTGGATGTAAAGTCTCATGTGACACAAACATAATGTGAAAAAAAGAAGAAATGAAGACTTCGTTTATTTCCTTTTTGTTCAATTATATCGTGGCAAACCTTAAATAATATTGTAATATTTACATTTCCAACGAATTTGATGGAGAATGAGAATGATGGAGAATATTTAAAGTATGATATAACTAATTTAAGAACTAGGTAACATATTGAAATAAAAACAAAGTCGAAGCAAATACAATAGCTAAACGTACTTCTTCGTTTTAAACATAGTAATAATACAAACATCTGAAAGTTTGACTCAGATTGGATGGAATTCAATAGCGTCATGATACAATTCATTGAATTCTCTATTTACAAAAAAGCAATGTTTACCACCATTATCCTGCTCGCATTGAAACAATGCAATTGATGTTCAAGGATTAATTTTATCATTCACATTTGTTGCCGTGCTCTGAGACTAAAGCAATGCAGAACATTTAAAAAAGAGTATGTACACAAAAACATTGAAATAAAGTATAAATATGAAATAGAGTGAAAAATAGAGGAAATGAGGTGACAAATTTTAATTTAAAGGAAATTCTTTATTAACTTTTTTTTTTTTTTTATTGCGCATTTACAGATTAAGTCCTTTAAGTCAATTTTCAGCTAAAAACTAGTTCTTGGAAAATGAAAAATTACATCTTTCGTTAAATTCTTACTCTATTATGTGTGGTGATTGAAATGTCAAACTCTTAAAGACGCTATTTTCTCTTTAAAGAAGAATTCTAGATACGGCTCAGTCTATTTTCGTTATTTTATTTCAGTTTCAAGAGATTTAAGATAGATATAGACTAGTGTTCAGAAAAGATTTAAGTAAAATATAAAAAAGTGTAAAATCGACAAATTTATGATACTCGTAGTAAAAGGGAAAGAATAATTAATTCGTTATTTACTTATCTTTTGTGTTGCGCTATAAAAGAACGCGATTTGTATGCAGATTTGATAAAATGTAAATATTTTAGCAATAATCATTCGGAAAATTTATAGTTTTCGCAGAAATATTTTGAAAAAATGATATAGATTTCATAAACATATTGTCGGAGTTCGAGTAGAACGGTTAAGGTTAAACATTTATTGTATGAACTAATCTAAAAAAGTGGTTTAAACGTTCATTCCAATAATTAATAATTACAACGTATCGCAATTCCAATATTCTAAAGTGAAACAAAATTCAGAGCAAGAAAGATCAATTTAATACAATAATTATTTTTTTTGTAGTAAAAGGCTTGTTATCGTTTTGTTTAATGA
>JAUZNK010040554.1:0-17264 GCA_035046665.1 Euphysa ruthae
ATATCAAAGCTACTTGTTGGCCTTACAATAAAAGCAAAAGTTATTGGTTAACCATTTTATCATAACTGCCATAATAATATGGCAATCCTGTTTTTCACAATATCAGTATTTCTTTAATAATACACATTGAGGGTGTGTGTTGGTTTGGTTAGAGCCTCTGTGTATTGTTAATATTGACCTAACGCCCTTCAAACTTGGATTTATTTTATTTATTATTTACAGCAATTATGTCAACAATTATTGCATTTTTTAAATAACTAAAAATGGCAGTTAAAAAACGGTTGTATTCTACAGAAGTCACAGATTTTTTCCGGGATGGTGATTCAGATCTTTCGTCTTTGAATAATTCCTCTTCTGGTGATGAAGAAGAGTTCGTAATTGATTCAGAAACGGATGAATCAATTATTTTAGACGATTATAATTCAGATTTTTAAGGTGAGTTAGTTGAGGAAGAAGAAAAAAAATTACATTGTTGGCACTCCTCAGCTTCCAAATTGCTGCTGTAATATCTAAACATCTCTTTAAAGGAGGGTCCTTACACAATAAGAAGAAATCTAGTGAATTTGATAATATGTTATGGGAGGAGGAGCCCTCAGTAGAAGGAGTGTATTGATTTAATTTTAGTGGAGATCGAAACGTTTACCTAGCTGCTTGCCAGTGAAATTAATAATGGTGACCCATTAGAAATATTTTAATTTATGGTATCTGAGGAACTCTGTACACATATTGCAAATCAGTCTAATCTGTATTTCAAGCAGTCAACCAGCCGTATGGATAAAGTGTTTTCAAAGTCATCACACATAGTGCGGCATATTTCATTATAAACAAACATGTACCATTGATCGTTCATTTCTCATGATATCCGATTATATATAGCATCAAATCTTTATAGTGAAACCTTAAATTCATTTGTATTACATGTTTAATAAATTATGGGAGGCACCAGGTCATAAAAGCATGCTATCACAACATAGAATATATTTGAATGAGAAGTTTTATTTACATTAGTTAATATTAAGTGAGTCATATGAAAAGGACGCAAAAACTAAACCGAAATATCATTACCTCGAGGTTCGCTAGAAAATCATTATTGATGTTTGGCAGAGACATTTCTGTCGATGAATCTCTTCTGCTTTGGAAAGGACAATTAAGTTTTAAACTATGTATAAGTGCAAAATTCCCAAGTTTGTTTACAATTTGGTGATCTGATTGTGTGATAATGTTCAAAAATGCAAACATTTCTGAACATTATCACACAAATAAAATGTTTTTTTTCCATGATTGGTGACATGTTGTCTTGCTTATTTATTATATTAATTGTTTAAAACACACTTTAAGGATCATATCCTCACCAAGTTAAGCGAAAACACACTTTTTTAAAAGATAATTCTCTGTTTTAATTATCTGTGCAGTTATGAAAAAAAAAACCTGATGCTTAAAGGGTTAATCCATCAGCAAATTACCTTTTCTTTTTTGTTTTTTTTTTTTTTTTTTTTTTTTTTTTTTTTTTTTTTTTTTTTTTTTTTTTTTTTTTGGTGTGGCACAGGACTTATTATAAATGGCTTGTTGTTAACTGTTTAAAAATCTGTAATTTTGCAAATAAAAAAACAGAAAACAAGGAATAACTTAATTTAGACATGACAATTGTTATTTTTTGAGTAAAATCAAACAGATTCCCAATTAAATTTTTTATTAGCAAGGACAAAAGTTCATTTATATTTATGTTTATATTTATAGTGCCTTTTTAATAATTAACAAATTAATAATCATCAAATTAAATTTGTTAAATTTTTTTTTTATAATGAGATAAAAAAAACTTCATAATTTAAAAAAATTGAAAAATATTATTTTATAAGGTGTATATCCGAAAATAGATCAAACTTTGAGGCAATATTATCCCTTAACAATGCTGAGAATAAGTACAGGTCCTCAAACAACATCTAGTAGGCTTTGTGGATTTTCCTATTTAATTATTTTTTTACAAATAGGCACTGAAGAAAATATGAGTTTTATTTTATTTTTTTTTTTTCTGGGATAACGCATTTACCTTGTTTTGATCTGAAATTTAATGTTTTCGCAAAGCTTTTAATATCATACATCCATAGCATTTTAGATTTTTTTCAAAATTGGAAAAATATTTCTAATAAACTGGCTCTCAAGTTACGGTGCAAAACTGCTATTATTGCTCTTATGTTTTTTATGTTTGTCCTTCTCTAAAAGGAAATTAAAAGAAACATAAAATGAATACTTTTCTCTTTTGCGTGCTATTTAACTCAAGCTTGAGGTTTTTTTTATTAGTGGCTTGTTATTTAAAAATATTTTTATTTAAAATTTTAAATATTTAGTTGGAAGAAGATATGTCCCATGAACATTCGCCGAAGTGCAGTTGGTGCTGCTGTTCTTGGAAATCGAATATATGTTGTGGGAGGATACGATGGTAACTCATCATTAAATAGCGTTGAATGTTATAATCCTGAGATAAATCAATGGAAGTTCGTTGCATCAATGTCAACATTAAGAAGTGCTGCTGGTGTCACTTCACTTAATGGTGAGCTTCATGATTTTTGTTATATTTTAAATTTAAAAAATTTATTTAACCATCATCCTCAGTCATTTGTTGTATTTAAATATGCTTTTTCCCCTCCGTTTTAAATAACTTCTTTAAATGATGCTTGTACATGATTCTAACCTTACTATGTGTAAAAGTCTTATTCTTACCAAGATTTTGCATGTAACTTTGTTTTTTTATCAACGAATGCTGAATTGATTTGACTGAAGCCACCAATGATTATTGATATTAAGTTTTTGTGGTTTTAAAATTCTAGTTCTTGATTTTACCAAAAAGTTGCAATTACTTGTTCTTAGAAAAAAAATTTTTTACCTGTAATTTGTTTCTGTACTTGGCCATTTTCACTTTGGTAGTCTGAGGCCTAATTGCCTTCTAAAAATGCGTTATTCTAATGGAAGTTTTTATGCTGTTATGGAATATTCTTAAAGTCAGTAGTTTTGTATAATTTTATATAATATTTTTCTTGAAGTCAGTTTTTTTGTATGCTGTTATGGAATATTATTTTTGATGTCAGTCATTTTGTATGCTGTTATGGAATATTTTTCTTCGAGTCAGTTGTTTTGTATGCTGTTATGGAATGTTATTCATGAAGTCAGTCATTTTGTATAGTGTTATGGAATATTTTTCTTGAAGTCAGTTGTTTTGTATGCTGTTATGGAATATTATTCTTGAAATCAGTCAGTTTGAATGTTGTTATGGAATATTTTTCTTGAAGTCAGTTGTTTTGTGTACTGTTATGGAATATTTTTCTTGAAGGCATTTGTTTTGGGGAATTATTCTGCCTGGGCCCAAAAATGATTTTTAGATTGACTCACTAATTTACAAACAGAGAACATTTAAAACCCAGTTAAATTTCTACATATTTAGATCCAAATATAATTTTGAAATTAAGCTTTGTTTAAAATCATAAATATTTCTTATTTTATTTATCTTTTCTGCTAAAATTTCTCTTTTAACCCTATTAAAACCGGACTTTTTTTGGCTTGTGTAGCAGGGTTATGCATACAAAATGCCTCCAGAATTGACACTTTCCCAAAAAAAACTTGGTTCTTAACAGTTGTAGAAAGTTTTAAAAATTGAAGATTGATTTTCGACCAATGTGCAATTTTTTGCCCTCTGTCATTATTCCCCGTATAATGATCTTATTTCCCTTTTCTAGATTTTAATTTTTGTTTGTGATATTTACTATAATAGTTTATTTATTTATGGCAAACTTGATGATAACAAGACATCAGCAAACAGCCTTGTTGTTTGATTCACCTAAAAAAAACATTTGATGAAATTGGTCAAAAACAATAATTATACTGGACAGATGACCTCTGTGACCTCTGTGAGTTGGAAGCATCTTCGGTGAAAACAATCTGATGTAACACCAATCATCATGGACTACATAGAACCTTAGGCAGGTGTATACTTTCCTTTGTTTAGAGCTGTTAACAACGCTTCAAATATTTGAAAATATTGTATTCAATACACATACTGGTAATAACCTACTAATGAAAGTAAAGTTTGGGTTTGATGGTAGTAGAAGCCATGCAATATTTAATCAAAAAAATGATGTAGACACCAACAATATAATTTTAACAATGTTTCGTCCAGTCCAGCTGGAAACTGGTGAAGCAGTATAGACACAAATATATCCTGATGCTCCAATGACCCACAGACCGATAAGTCTTCAAATGGGAAAAGAATCAAAGGAAACTACAAAAAATGACTGGTTTTAATTCTGACATTGAAAAGTTAAAAGACGATGGTTTCATAGTAAATAAAGATGGCAAACAGTTTACATTGAAAGTAAAAGTACAACCTTATATGTTTGACATGAAAGTTGCCCATCTTTATTTAGGTGTAGGTGGTGCTTAATGTGGTCTGTGCACTTTCTTGAAGGATCAGTGTTTAAATACTGAGCAAATTGAAGGTGGTTTTCTGCGATTACTACTCTTCACAACATATTTAACCAACAGGAAGATTGTACGATTCTTAAAGAAAGAAGTTATGCTGTATGAGCAGGTTAAACCAACAATCCAATTGCAACCAGCAATACACAATCTGTACAAGTCCTTCATGCTTTATTACGTACCTTTGATCTCTTTATGAAAATTATTGTGCATGTTGAATCAGGTGTGTTTGACACACGAACATTACGAACCAGTGCTACAAATAGATTCCTCAAATAAGCCAAGGCGACAATTCAAACATAAATTTTTAAGAAAACAGGGATTAAATGGGACTATCCAGATGCAACTGTAAAAGGAGGAACAACAACGACTAGAAACACTGTTCATGAACTACTGCACAAGAAAGAAAACCGAGATATAATTTTAGTACAGCTGTCAGTCCAACATCAACTCACATTTGTGACGTTTGAAAAGATGCTATCCGTAACACTCATAGTGGTATCATGTAAAAGAAAAGTCAATATTGACCAGCTGAAGATGTATTGCACTAAATTCTACATGTTCCACAAGAATGAAAGAATCTTCCAGGATCAGTATAACACAATTACTGCACAACCTTCTTGCTCACTCATGGGACTCATTTTAAATAATGATGACTGCCGTTTAGGAAATCTAGACAAATCTGGATTGGAAGGTAACAACAAAATATTACAGTCAATACGAACTCGACTATTAAGGAAGAACCCCCAAAAAAGTAATCTGACTGATACACTCAACCAAATGTGGATATCTGATCCAAATGCTTCTGAAATTTTTGTGATGAACAAGGACGTGCAGATAGATCGAAAAAAGGAAGTCGAAGATCTGAAGATTATTTGAAATGCTAACTAATACCTAATATTTATTATAGTTATGTTCTTCGTCAAAAATTTTATTATAATAGAATTATTATGCTTAGAGATTTTTTAATTTTACACATAATGATAATTACTTTGAGTTTTCTACATGTTATTTTCTACATGTTATTTATGTGAATCAGAAGCCAAACACTCATTTTTCCGAATGTGATGAACTTCGTATTTTATTATTTTATATTTTCATTGAAAGCCTTGTTATATGCAAAACATATTGTTTTTCTGTTTCCCTGTATTCCACTTTGACATAACTTTCCATAAAGCCCCCATCCATCCTCGTAGCATTTCACAATCTAAAGTTATGGGGTGTTGTCTGTGAAAAGGGCCATTTTGCCAACTGTGTTATGTGGCTAGAAATGAGTATATAGAGTAATTACTTGGCCTATTTATTACAATTACAGGTAAACCTATTGTTATTTGCTATGTTTACTGTATTATTAGAGATTTGATATTGCAGGATTGTTTCATGAATTTCAATTATTTCTAAAATCTGCTCTGTAAAATTTATATTCTGGTCTGTAGAATATGTATTCTGTTCTGTAAATTAAAAAATCTGGTCTGTATTTTATCATAAAATCATCTTATTTTCCACTTGGTATTTGCATAATAAATACTTACCAGTTGAAAATATCTACAAAATATATACGTGGTTTTTTTCCAAAAATTACCTCAAGTTGAGAATTGCTTTGCCCCCGGAAACATATTGAAAAATTCCAAAAAAAAACAATAGGGAACAAACAACCGAAGAGAAACGATAAAAACAGTCTAAGAAAAATGATGTAACATATTTGTAGGATATTTAAAAAAAAAAACACGTATGTAATAAATATAATGGGAAATTCGGGATAGAAATAAAACAAAAATATTTTTTAGTCTAGTTTCAAGTCTTGGTTTTTTGATATGTGTTTCAAATTAGATTTTGATTTTCAATTTGGTCGATATTTTTATAATCCCTATGTAGCTGTCAATATGTCACTGGTCGGTGCCTAAGAAAGTCTGATTGTAAGAAAAAAATGTTAAAAGCGTTAATAATGTGCCCCATTTTTTACTCAAATTTCGAATTTCACTGCATTTATTGATTGTTTAAGTACCGATGAGTGCATTTAAATTTGAAATATTGTCAAACGCGTCGTATTGATTTACTTTCACAGATATTATTACATAATTTTGCAAAGTCATTACAATTACCTTTTACTGATGTTTATTATATTACATGTTGCTACATGTCAATCACGGCTTTCATCTATAGGTTTGTTATTATTGTAAAATTTATGTAAGCTTCCACATTTTGAAAATTTAGAGTGAAAAAAAAATAATGCTTAATTTAATTTTCTTTTTGCTATTGAATTTGCCACTTTTTTTTTATTTGTTTATACTTTTACTTTTTGGTCTTTGTTTTATAGGAAAACTTTACTGTTCTGGTGGTCACGATGGTTTGACAATATTCTCTAGCGGTGAAGTTTATGATAGCACGTTACGTCAATGGCGTGCGATTGCCCCAATGTCGATGCGTCGCTGTCGTCTTGGTTTAACTGTTCTTAATGATAGAGTTTTTGCTTGTGGTGGTTACGACGGCACATCATTCTTAAGCTCTGTAGAATTTTATGATGCATATAGCAATCAATGGACGTACATAGCTTCCATGACACAACGTCGAAGTCGGGTTTCAACTGTAACATTAGGAGGCAAAATATTTGCTATAGGGGGATATAATGGGGCTGCCAATTTGAGCACAATAGAGACATATGATCCTTGGACAAATGTGTGGAGTCGTGCAACTGAAATGAGTATGCATGATGGAGGAGTAGGGGTAGGAGTATTACCAAGAATACGCTAGTAAGCTAATAGCCATTTCAAAATGTGTTTTTGAACATTCAATAGTGTAAATACAAAATGGCCAATCAAAGTACAGTATCTTAATCTAGCGCACGCTAGATTCGACATGAAATATTTAGTTACTGTTACTGTGATTATAAAGAAATTTTGCGCAAGTTCGTTAGTTCAAAATTATGCGAAAAAAATGTATTGGTAACCATTTATCTAGTTCCTTGTGTTTTCAGCCTGATACACCTAAATATACCTATTTCCATTTAAAAGGTTGATAATAGAAGATAATACAAAGTTAAGATGCAATATGTTTTCTTTTACATGTTTCTATTGATTTTTATTTGCTTTTCTGTCGGTGTTTTCTATGACAACGTTGTTTTTTAAATCTTTACTGTGTAGCATCATTCCTTAAATAATATCCCAATAATTTCAAGTTGAAGGATTAGGAAATATCTGGTACGGCTTGAAGTTAAATAGCAGAACGGAAGTTGTAAACGAAAAAGGGGGAAAAAATCTCGTATTGTGTGGCAATTCGCACAGATAATTAATTGCATTTAAAATTTTAGGCTGATTAAACAAACTGCTATCATCGTTCGTTTTGAATTCCATGCATATATTTACCAATACAACAGCAGTGCTTTTTTTTCGAACCCTCTGTGATACCTTAAAAGAAAAGCATATTCGAATATGAGAGTTAATATATATGTACAGTGTGTAGATATAAAGTAATTGTAGGATTTAGAACTGTAAATATTTATGTGAATTTCATTTTCAAGTTTTTTATAGTTTATATATAAAAAATCATTGTTTTCTAAATTATTTTGTATTATATTGCATTTTTGCTCCTGATATTGCCCTTTGTTATTTCCCAAGCTCAAGTTTACATTTTTGAAATTGATTGAAGATAATTTTAACATTTTGTTAGAAACGTCTTTGCGACAAAATATTTTGGAGAGAGTCTAAATCCATATTTGCAAAGTTAGCCTGGGTGCTTAGTGAAAGTGTTCCTGCACATCTGTTTTAGCACCTACAATCATGGACATATACATGAGACTTTTATCAAATTTTAGCACAAATTCACATCACAAAATCGCTAAAATTATGGCAACATTAGACGGACTTGTCACTTTCGTTCCTTAGCTCTAGCAGAGAAAAAAAAATAGTCTATTAGCCAAAAGGTAAACCTAAAGTTGAGTGTACCAAGGGCGATGTATTCATATTTTTAACTGCTTGTGGTATTTTTTTTCTTTTATTAAGGTGTCCTAATTGCGTATAAGTGTCATAATATTTTGTCCATGATTGTAGCTTTCACCTGTCAGACCATTTTTATGACTTTTTAAGTATTCAAACGTTATTATAAAATTTATTGATCAAAGCTGTTTTTTTGGGTGCGTATATTTCCGGTCTGGTAATGTACTCTTTGCTGAAAGGATATCATATCTTTTAGTTTTATATTGGCTAGCACGTCAAGTTTGAGAGTTTAAATCAAACAAAGAAATGCGTTCACATAAAATCTTTAGCATTTAATTTGTTGGAGAAATGTCAAGTGGCGCATATTTGAAATAGTACTGTGTAGAACGGTATGGCGCACATGTTATAAAAAACAGTGTTCCACATTGGTAAAGTTAAGAAAAAAAGATATTAAGATCAATTATAAAATGTTTTACTGATAAAAATAAGTCGTAGAAGGCTTAGTAAATGTCAGTGGAGAGTTTTAAAATAACTTATTTGGTTTTTCGCGTTTTCCTGAAAACAGCATTTTTTTCCGCTGGCACCAGAGATTTCTCAAAAAGTATAAGTCCTTTTGATATCAAATTTGGCATGTTTGTTTGATAGTATGTTACCTTCAACCTCTACTAGAATAGACAATTATGTGACTTAGAATTGCAGTCTCTTGGCGTTTTCGTTTTTATTTTTAAAACTTTTTCATTCAAATTAGTGCGCTGTATTTTATTGAAAAATTATGTTACAACTTCCTCAAATGATAAGTAAGGTTTAATTTTGGGCTCATTGACTGTTTTTCGTAACGAGTCGTTCATTCTTTTCTTGCAGTATCCTTCTTATGCGGGTACTTCCTGTTTCATTTTTGTGGAAAGAATTCTCATACTCAAAGAGAATTTGTTAAGAAATTTTATTTCTTGAGCAGTCAATTAATATTTGATTCGTGGAAGACGAGACCAAATCTAAAGTTTTTCGGATTGAGTAACAATTAAAAAGCATAGACGAAATGGAATTAAAATATCACTCAAAGTTAAGAGATTTTATTTTAAGTGTCACTATTCCAGGATAATAGCTGTTGAACTAAATTCCGTCTGTTGCTGTAAACCTGTAGTCCAATTTTAACAACAAAAAGCCCTTGAAAAGCAAGTGCGTATGCTTTTGTCTAAATTTAAGTATTAGAAACTATACAAGGGTGCAAGATTTGCTGTATGAACTCTGTATACACTTTAATTTCTCAAATGTATATTATTTAAAGTGCACCTAGCATATTAAATTTTCAACGCTCAACGAACAATACACATATCAACGAACAACATGGTTGACACGCATTCTTTCAATATCTGCTACTGTTGTATAAATGATAGAGGAAGTGAATTGAAGTGGATTAGATTTGCAAACAGGGTGGAAGTTACAACTTTTCTATATTTTTCGTAATATTGTTCTTATGCAGAAACACTCAAAACAAATGGAAAAAAACCTGAGTGTCCCTTTAATATGTCTACTGAAGCCAATGCTAATTATTCGGATCAATAGTCACTTAAACAGAAAAACTGGCCAAAGTAGTGATACCATTTGATTGTTCTTGACAAAAACCTATAAAGTTTAAGCAAAAAGTGTTAATTAAAATAACCAGCCAAAATAAAAGTAGAAAAAAGAAAAGAAGAGAATATTAGTCTGAAAAACAATGATTAAAGAGAGAATTTAATGACGATCTTTTTTGATTGATATTCAAATTTTACAATTTGGGGTTACACAGAGTTTAATTATATTAAGTCAAGACCAAATTAATTTTTGATGGTGACTATCTTTGTCACCATTAGTAGTGACAGCAATAAGTCTATAGTAAAAATTTAAACCTTATCGTGCATGCTATCGATTCCTCGCCAACCTCTTTACACCAACACCGCAATCAACACCCTGCCTTGTTATCATTTAAAACGATATAAAAAATTTATCGATAAAGTGCACATTGAAAGAGCCGGTAATAATAAAAGGAGATCAGATTCATCATTTAACAACAACTCCATAGCTAGAAAGTCTAGCAGAAAATACAACACTAATGGCGTCACTACACCACGTGCAGTAGTAATAATAATAGAAGGGGCCCACGCTTACTACCGAAAATTTGTTTACCTTGTGAAAAGATGAAGAATTAATTTATGAACAAGTCAAAAATAATCTGATAATTTAATTATACAGCATCATCATCAATCAAATTAAAGCGAGCTAAAACGTATTATTATTCTCTTACAGTCCAAGAGCCCACCACAGATTTACCAAATCCATAAGGTAAATAGGTTTTGATACTCTCCTTTGTATTAACAGCGTGATGATATTGGTAAAAAAAACTTGGTCAGCTGCCAATTTTAGGAGGGGTCCCGATTGGTCAATCTCGAGATTGGTCAAAATACCCCAAAAATGTGGTTTTTGACGACCCATTCAGAAAATTGTCAAAAATTTCAAAAACAAGTACTTGAAAAGTACTTATTATTATGAAAAACTTGTTAAAAAATAATAGGGGATACCATGGTTAGCTGACCTCCAATACCTTGGAAAACTTCATATACAATTTGTAAGAACAGCATTGTCACTCAGAGTTCTAAAATTATCAAGAGCGAAATAAAGGATCGCGGCTACAAGATGCCATGGCCTCCGGGTCCAGATGACTAGTTTATGTCTAATTTTAAAAACCTACAACACTTGGATAACTTTATGATTACATTGCCCGAATCCAACACCAATGCCCCTGTTATAAGTCGTGTAAACCGTTTAAAATGCTCATTTGGACATGATCTAATATATGCCGGTAAGATTTTTCAAATTCTTGTACTTTAAAGGGGGTAATTTTTACTGATTGCTAATTTTACTCAAGTTATCATTCCCCAGGAATATAGGGGGTGGGGGGAGGGGCTAAGTTTGGTTATGATGGATGCACTAAGTAGCTAGTCAGCCTTTCTTAGTTTTAGGGCATCCTTGCATGTTATTAAGTCCAAATACTTCTCTTTTTAACGGCAAGTTATTGACTCCAAAGAGCATTGTATTCGCGACTCTAATCAAGAGTCTTACCAACAACTATGAGATCATCTCCAAGAATTGCTTACTGAGGTGGCATACCAAAAAGCCGAAAATATTAATGAAGATAAGATTGTACTGCCAAACGGATGTAGAAAGAGACATTCACAATCATTGTGGAGGATAAATTGATCAGTGAGAAGAGGCATTATCAGGTAAAGTATTACTTGGATACATTTTCTCGTACATTTTATTTCAGGCCTGCAAATCCGGCGAGTATCTGATTCGCGTTTCGATTCGCGCAAATGAAATATGTAATATGAATATGAAATATGTTATGAAAACAAATACCTCACGCTTATCATTCTTAAAATGCACATTTCATAAGATTCTCACCATTTTTAGTAAATTTGCAGACCTGAATTTAATGTTTTTAAAAGTTTAAGTGGATTTAGTTTCACGATAACAATTAATGAAAATCATAACAAACTAATAATAATATAATAATAATAATGGTAAGTTTGCAACAGGTGTAGAAGATGTTTGTTCCAATCATTTTTTTCCCAAATAACGACAAGTTATCCTACACGATTGTTCCTTGTTTATTTACCTAACTTTGAAATATGTGAAACTCATTTCAGGCCTAAATTTCCCCCTTTGCACATACTCCAATGAGTTAGTTTGGAATCTGATTATCCCTTCCATTGATATTGAAACTACAGACTGAAATTCCAATTTCAATAGTTGTTTGAAAATCTTTTCTGTGTCATATTTTATTTTTCTGAAAAATCACTGGAATTTTATAAATAAATAAACCAAAAAATTGCTACACCAAACCATACGAATGACAGTTTGTTCATTTGTGCTGGCACGAAAAATAAGGCTCGTATCATTTCAGTTCTAAAAGTGAAATATGTTCTTAAAATGAAGTATGATCAAAATGATATTGAATGCATTGCTTGGTTTGCACGCATTCATTGGATGTGACACTTTGAGTGCTTTTTCTGGTAAAGGTAAAGTTAAGCCATTAAAATTGATGATGAAGAGTCAAACATACCTCAGCATCTTTGCTGTCATAGGCGAATTATCCGAAATATTGATAGCAAATTTTGGTAATGCGGAAGAGTTTGTTTGTGAGCTTTACGGCCATAACGAGGATTCGACCAACTATGTCCGATGCAATCTCTACACAACGATACATTGTTGTTTAGAAGATAAAACCTTCCCACCCTGCTCAGACAGCATGACACTGCATTCATCAAGAGCAAATTACCAAGCATATATCTGGAGAAATTGTTTACAACAACATCCTAAAATACCATCACCAGGTGGATATGGCTGGGATCAAGATACAAAAGGTGTAGCGGCCCCATGTACAAATATAGGATTAATATAGTATAAACGGAGTTGTAATTTTCTACTCGTACATATAATTGGTTATGGTTGATTATATAGCATATATACAAACTGTAGAAACAACAAAGTTTTGTTAATAATGTTTTGGAGTGTTTTAAGAGAAATATTGCGAATTAATTATAGTGTATTTTTTTTTTGCATACATTAAAGTTAGTTGAAAAAAAAAGAATTAAGTTATAAACAATTTATGGACTGTTAATAAAAGGTAAACAAACTATACATAAAATAAATAGTTTCTTTGTAATTTAGATACACTAGCCTTAAATTCGTGAGTTGTCCCGGATTCTTCATGAAATGTGACTGACTTTTCCAATCTTCTCTAGTATGAAAAATTAATGTAGCTTTACTTACAGCTGACGATTACTTTCGAAGAAGGAAACATTCTGTCTTCTTATATAAAAAAACAAATAAGAATAAAAAAACAGGGAAAATATTGCCACATTATCTTTCTTCAGAATCGCTACTGCTGTACTCGCTCACTTCGTTATCTGTATAAAACAATACTTAGAAGTATCTGTTGAAATTCGAACACGTCACCAACGCTTTGAAATTCCTGTAAAGGAAATTGCAAAGAAGTTTCCCAAAATACCTAAGCGAACTATTCACCATCATAAGAAGTTAAGCACGACAACGTAAATTTCACAACCAACAAAGTGCAAACTGTTGCAGGCCTCCATCATTGCTCTACATGAACAATTCGTCAATCACTCAATCGTTCAAACTTTTTTTATCTCGGAGACAAAAAGGTAAACTAACAGTCAAGGATTTAACTTTACGAAAGAAATTTTCTCGAAAAGCCCAGAAGGTGGGACATAGTTTATGGACTGATAGAATTTCATTCTACCACGATGGTGTCAGTTTTTATCACAAGCGACACCCCCTAGATCAAACAATGATGCTGAGAAGTCTTATTTGGCGAGAGCTTGGAAAGGGTCTTTCAGTCACAGCGAAAGGAAGTAGGGTAGGCAACAATGGTCCTGCAGCAAAGTTCTTTGTGGCTGTTAGTCATTATAAATGAGTTGTTATGTGTGGACAATGGGATGATAAATTGACATTTAATGGAAAAAACTACAGGCAGTTTATACAAAGATATTGGCTGGAAGCATTGAGTGCCAGTAGCAATCCCAAAAACAAGTTAGTACTGCAAGATGGTTGTCCGGATCAAAAAAGTAAGCAGGCTAACTTGGCTTATGATACGCTGGGTGTAAAATATTTTCAATTCCACCACGCAGTCCGGATTTTAATCCAATAGAGAACATCTTTCACTTAGTCTGGTGAGATGCATTTATAAACTTTAATTTAGTTTATATTGGTTGGAAGTAAACTAAGGATAATAGGTGATTTGTTTAAATTTAATCTTTTTCTGGTGCAAAATTAGTATTTTTCCTCTTAGAAATCAGCTTTGTTCACAGGCTGAAGAACAATCCGTCGAGACTGAGTCGTATGTGGACTTTTCAGAACGTGTTAAACACACTATCAAGTCATTTTATTCCGAAATAATCAACAAAACAAGTAGGTCCCAAAAAGGGTTGCAGCTAATATAAAAAAAAACGTAAAAAGAACAAAATATTGATTCAGTTATAAAATTATTTGAACTTAAGGCAGACTTGCTTGTATTATTATGGCAATGTTTATAAATGTTCGTAGGTCTTTCTTAGGTTTGATTAAATTCTTTTATTGACATATTTGAAAGCGTTTCAGTATCAACATGAGAGTTTTGTACACATGTAACAAGCGTTACACCATCTTTTTAATAAACTTATCTTTATACTGAATTATTTGTAACACTTGTTACATATGTACAAAACTTTCATATTGATATCGTAACGCTTGTGTAACACGTTTTATTTTGTACTGTCATATATTAGTCAAAGTAACTTAAAACAAAATACTGATGTTAACTACCAGTAAAAAAGTAAAAATTGTCTTAGTAGTCACCCAAACCAAACTTGCAAAAACAGGATTTGCATTTTGGAATATCAGTTATCTTATCTTCTTCACGTATCTGATATTACAACCGGTAGACATTCCAGCGTGAGTCCATCATTTGATTTTCTACTGTGTGCCTTTCGGACTGCGGTTCATCGATGTGGCATGTCCAGTACCGAACTTCTATGGAACTTGTCGCAAGTATTGGCATAAATTTTGTAACATTGGCATGTTTTGTATGAGAGTTCATTGGTACTGGTAATGTCACTTGGCCTCCTTCAAGAAAACGTAGGAACTCGTCACATTCAATAAATCCTCCTTTTTTCGGCGGTGCCCATCACAAATCATTTAAAAAATCAGCTGGGGATTTATCAACCCCAACCCAACCAAATATAGAACTAGCTGAATTTGAAAATGTTTCTTGATGAGCATCAGCATTTGTCTTCATTCTATTTCTTCTGCACTGCTGATTAGCCAGGAGTGGTGATTTGTTTTGGCCAATCATGTTTCAATTTGGGTGCTTTAGCAAACAGCAACCGTGATACGGTTGATTTTCTGTCTTTGTAACGTAGCGGTATATCCCAGAATACATTCCTTCGTGTGGTGGTTTAGCAAAGTGAACTTGTACACTGTATGTGGTGCTTATGTATTGTTTTGCTGACTTCTATCTTATAGGGCAATTTAGTTTTAAAGCGATATGGTAGTGATAGCCTTCAGTGGCGTGGACTTCCTTACTGCACACAAAGTACTCAACATTATTTCCACCGAAAGCAGAAACACATGCAAGTGCAAATCTAAACCGTGTAGAGAAGACGCGATGATCGATTTGCGAATATGTAAATAATAAGTAAGTCCGGCTTGGACTAGTTGCTGTTAAATATACGACATCTTCCATTTTCTTATTAAAATTTCTGTTGTTTGCTTGTTTAAACTGTTGTCATCCTAAAAATACAAAATAAAACAAAACAGAAATATTGATTTTACCACGATAAAGGAACAGACTTACTAGAATGGTGCAATAATGACGTCTGCTAAACCAATCCTGTTAAGTTCTTACACTTCACATATTAAGACAGCTACCATTATGGATTCATAATACCTCTATAGCCCCATCTAGACTACAAAACTTAATCTCGTCCACACGGTTTTCTGGTTTGTAACAAATCCTCCGCTAGAGAAACCAGAGCAGATTCAAATTCGGTATTACCTCTTCTCGCAAATGATACTGTGTGGGCTGATTGTCATAACTGATGTAACAAAAAGTATTGTTTATTATTGTGCCAGCTTCCAACCACACTTTTATTTTTTTATTGTAGTTAGATTTACGAGCGAGTGCTATAATTAGAAAGTCTGTATCAGCAGTTCTTACAACAAAGTTTGATGGTGATTGTACCGAGCTGAGGTGAAAAAAACATACAGCTGTGTGTTTCTTCATGGGTTGAATATTATTCCGGCTTTTTCTCGTATGAAGTTATCATTTATTTAATAATACATGTAACAATTGCAGATAACATACAATTTTTATGCGTAATCTAGTACATCTTCTTCCCAGCAAACAACCAAGAACATCATGAAGGATTCTTTGAAACTGGAATTCTGCAAAGCTGACAACCAGTTGCTTGGACATTTTTAGTTAGCACCTTTAATTTAATATGATATGCTGCCTTTTTCAGCTTCTCTGAAGCCTCTCTGAAGGTTGAATCCACTTATCGAAAACAAAATGAATGGTATGAACTTCTGCTTCAGTAACTCTAGAAAGGAAGTAACTTGTGAAATCATCAAATGTAGTAGGAAAGTTTGAATGGAGATGTAAAAAAAAACATTGTGTCATTTATTGTTACATTAACTACTGTAGGTTGACTGCTGACAGATTTTGGAGTTAACGGGTAAGATTATTTTTCCCATGTCTACCTTACTTTCCAGTGAAAGGTGCAAACTGCTGCCAAAGAGATCTCTAATTAGACAAGCCAATGCCACTTTACCATCTTTTTTTACTTTGCGTTTACCAGGCTCAGTTGCAAGCTTAGAGAATTTTTGATAGTTTTTTTCAAATCACGATGAGTCCTTGATACACCCTTCCATAAAGGCATTCTCCATCCACTTAAATGTTCTTCGGTGTTTCAAGATTAAACAAATTATCTTTATCTATTTTTCATCGAATGGATTCATTGTTTCTTTGATAATAGGTTTTACTTTACCACGTGTTTCGTTGTCACTTCTTACTTTATAATTTCGTAAATCTTTTGTAATTTCTTCCTGTCCTGTAAAATCATATTCTGAATAGATGGTAGAAACCCCAGATGTCAGTGTGTCAGTGTAAATATATATAACTTTGAGAAGAATGACAACATTTTCAAATTTTTTACCAACATGTTTCGATATTTCAAATATCATTATCAAGTAATTAAAAAAGATATAAAACGCATGTCATGAGTTATAAAATTTTATTGAGCGACGTTTCAGGAGTCATGCTGCTCC
>JAUZNK010040565.1:0-17264 GCA_035046665.1 Euphysa ruthae
AGGCTGAATTAATGAATTGCATAAAAGTCTTCGAAGAGCTGGAGTTAAATATTTACTGTTTCTGTATAAAAATTTTATTTTATAACTTATTTTGGAAATTACATGAAGTGCCATAGATTCTCCACTTAGCGTTTCATCAAAAATACATCCTAGATATTTAACCTTGGTATGTTGCTTAATTTTAATGCCATGATAACTGATGTCGAGACTTGTCAGTTTTCTTCAATTTGTATTTACTTACAAAAAGTATAGTTTTAGTTTTATCTTCGCCGAAATGAATGCTTAGTTATCACCAGGATAAGTTTAAGAATATCGAGTTAAATTTCCATTTTTGCTACGTTCATCTATATAACCTTTACATTGTAATTATTTACTTCGCAACACCTTTCCTTAAATGTTTTAGATGACAAAAGTTCAATGGCGTCATCAAAATGCACCGGTATCAAAATTCGCGGACAACCGTTATCCGAAGTGAATAAGACTTTTGCAGACAATGATGTACTTCTTATAACGTGAAATTTCATAATAATTCCTTTGTGAATACAAATAAGGGATTTTATCCTATAATAGATGCATAAGTTCTTTCATCGCGCAGGGAATTATTTTTTATATAGACAACAGACCGATTAAGTCTATCATATCACATTATTCTTTTCTCGTACTACCAACCACATGTGCACCCTGCAATCAAATAATTTGTATTTTGTTAATACATGTAAATTTTCTCATAGTTTCTTTATTAGTTTACTCTTCAGTTGTTCTTGTTTGTACGTTAACATTTGTTATTTTTATGGACTTTTACAATAAGTAAACGAAAGTTTTACACCACGAGAAAAGAAGCGTGGAGGTTTGTTCAATGAAGAGTAGATAACAGTATTGCGATCCAAATGTCTCAAAAATTAGGCGAAGCAGAAATTAAAAGTGCTTTCTACGGAGAAAGTTTATTGGAGAAGTTATACCTAGACAAGACTACAAACACACGTTGTTGAAAGATTGACAATTTTATTTTACTAGTAAAACTAGAAATTTTCCATGATTTTATACTACCGTGAGCAGGTAAATGGACGTATGTGACTAATTTTTAAATATTTTTTTTGTCAGTAAGTTGGGGTTTTCGAAGGAGCTTTTTCCAACGGTGAAATCAATTTTTTCCATTTTCGGACTAAAATTACCTTTTTTTTCGATGATGTTAAAAGATTTATGTAATGTTATTTATGTAAAGTAATTTACAAAAGGTATGTTTAAATGCCTTTAAAATAAAATACGTATGTTAAAAAAAGTAAAAGGACGTAAGTCTACCCAACCTAAAAGATGCATGTCACATTTCGATGACATTGCATTGCAAAATCAGGTTAAAACATTCTATTTTATAATATAGTATTACGAGTATTTGAAAAGAAAATCAGGTTAAAACATTCTATTTTATAATATAGTATTGCGAGTATTTGAAAAGAAAATTCTTTTTTGGATTTAGTGTGTTAATTGATGTGATAAAGAATTTCATCATCAAAATTTTCCTATATTTTCATCTACACGAATGAGCAGTATCCTGGTTCTGTCCAATGTCTTATAGCTTTTTAAAAAGAATCTTGTACTGTTTCATGCATCCAATCGGTTTTATATATCCCCAAAGCGCACTGTTAGATCCATGCCTAGTGACTATAATAGATTTAATCCGGATGGTCACTTTTCGCTTTTCATATACGTATTACCGTAAGTTTCGTCACTCTTGGCGTAGAAGAATGCGAGGTTTGTGAAATAAACACAAACCATATAACAAAGGATCACAAGCTAAATGAAAAGAGCAATTGATTTTATCAGAAGATGGATGGAAACAAAAAATTATCACGCTAGATTGTGAAAAGTAATTTCCAGAGCCAAATAAAAACTGCGGAAGAAGCTGAAAAGGAGCGAGGTAGGCCAACTGACGATATCACAATGTCAGTAGACATTCAGAAATTTATCATGTTTCCCAGACTTCCTCGCATAAAAGAAGTAATATTTTCTTTAAACATTGTTCCAATACATAATATTCAATTATAATTTAACGAGATATCATAAGACAGTTAAAAGACGTATGATACAAATTCAAGTTATTTGAGAAAGACGTAAATAACTTCTGACAGAAAGTAAATAGTGTAAAAAGAATTTTATGTAACATTATTTTAAAAATTCAAGAGAGTAGCGACTTGAAAATATCTAAATAATAATAATAAAAAAGCTGATACCTTATCAGCTTTTAAGGTGAAAAAGTTATTCTACTGTACCAAAAATTACATTAAAACATTATTCTATGCAGAAATAAAAATTAAAAATACGTTTTTTAAATTTCTCACATTTCTCTTTTTAAAATACACTTAACTCCTTTCACCTGCTCACGGGGGTATGGTTCAGCAACTATTTTGAACATGGTAATTAATTATGTATTATATATTTATGAAGGCGCAAATAGTTTTTATCCAGTGCGAAGTGGCACTGGTGTCAACGGTAAATTATAAAACAAGATTTGTAATTTTTTTTGACATTAATAATAGGTTACAGTTGTGCCAACTCCACACACATATCATCACAAATATAGCATATTAATAACATGTTATTGCCAAACTACGATATTTAAATGTTGGAACAGAAGTTTTCAAGCAATAATACAAAAAAAATTTACATAGTGAAGAAACATGGAATGAGCAATCTAATGAAATCTCTTTTTTTTTGGAAACATAAAACATAATGTAGAGTAATTTTTACGTTAGAAACATTGTTTTAAAAAAAATAAACTACTAAAAATACTTTCTCATGTACTTCTCTGGGCTGTGCACCCACTTCTCTGGGCTGTGCCCCCATCCCCTACAATTTTACTAAAAATTATGGTCTGACCCCAAACAAAATAGCATGTAACCAAAATTTGGTGAGAAGTTACATTAAGGTATAAATAAACAATGGAAAAAATCACAATTGGTCCCATTGGCGGAAATGGGTTTTTGGACCCAAATTCAATTGAGAGATAATTGTATGTAGATTCATACTATTATAAAAAATATATCGTGGAAATTAGCGTTTGACAATAAAATTATTTAAAAAGAGCCTCACTGTGTATAAATGACTTAATACATGTGTCACATGCATAGTCATACCATCGAAGGATAAAAAAAAAAGGACATAATCCATACAGCGACGTAAATTGTATTCTTTTAATGACCAACGCATACATCTAAAAAATTCAAAACCTTTGAAAGAGTAATCAACTATAAGACATCAGACAAGTCTTCAAACACGTTTCTTTCACTGCAGTCTTTTCATCACTTGATTTATGAATTTTCATAACAGCAAAAACATACTGAGAAGAAGCCTTTTTTTCTCAATTTTTGAACCTCCCACTGTTAATAGAGAGTGTCAATTTTCGTCTTTATAAGTAAAAGGGTTCATTCCCTCTAACCAAGCAGTGAACTTTAAACCTTCTGCTCTATCACTCTTATCTCTTAAATAAGCTTAGATCTACATGCTGTTCACTGGTTTAATGTCATACGTTTTTGAATTGTTGAAATAACCATGATTGGTGATGTTGCAATGGTTTCATCTTTTGCACATAGAAGCGTGCTGATGTTGCATACTTATTATGTCCAGTCGCTACAAATAAATTCAGCATATCAATGGTTTGTTATAAATATAAATGCCAGTTTGATGTTTTTTTCTACTAAGATAAACTTTTTGTGAATTTAGTGAATGAATGGTAGCTACATTGATATTCTTGACTGAGGTGTTAATATTGACGCTATGTTTTCAAAAATACTGTTTATATTAAACATTTTCTTGGATTCAAGAAATAAATGCATGGTGTCACGGTATTTTTCTTTTTCCATATGTTCAACAAGAGATTACAAAGACTGATAATCTACTTCAAATTTATCTGTAGCAAGGTTAAACCTTTAAAGACTGCGTGACAAAAGCAAACCGTGGATACTACCTCGCCAGGTATCATGTTTTCGACATTGTTTTCAGCTTAAACCTCAGGTTTCTTTAAATCCAATCATTTCATCATCTTCGCTACACTGCCACGAAAACTCATAAACATGAATACTGTCTAATATTGCAATAATTTCTGATCTACTCTACGCTATAATGACAGCAGATTTCAAACAAAGTGGCTGATCAGTTTTCATCGTTTGGATCTAAGTCAATTTTCAATAAAAATTTTATAGCAGAATTATTGTTATCCACTTGTGAAATTTTGTATGAAACCTGACAAATTTTTCGAAGTTTGCGCTGATTTTTTAAAAAATTGGGTAGAGTGCCAAAGGAAATCATAGCTCCACTAATTTGGCAAAATTAATAGGCAGCTATGAATGGGCACTACATACTCTTTAACAAAAGATGCCATTGGTTGCCTATTCTTCAGTTGCTTTATCACAAATAGTCTCCTTTCTTTGTCTGTAATTTTTTTCATGAAAATTATTTCCATTCAATTACCAGTCAATGTTATGATGTTGTGATCTTACGTTGTCTGCAGATCACTATGTGGATAATTTGTCAGTCATTTGTTGTTAAATTTCTTTGCAGCGTTTTTTTTTTTTGTGTTGGATAGTTGCCTGTTTAAAAAGAAGAGCTTCACCGATAGTGATTGAAAATTATAGCTTTATGATTCAACTTTGGACCAAATTTTTTGTCTAGCTCCACTCATAAACCAATCGTTACAAGGCACAATGCAGACCTAGGTTTCTAAGCTTGTACAGTGTACTGTCCAACAGATAGCTGCTTTAATTTTTAAGGGAACAACTACGCTAACAAGAGCTGTAACAGTTCTGTTACCCATTTTTTGCTTCTATCAAGATTCGCTATTTCGACAGCTCCCTAATTTCTCAACTTTGATAATTTTAGCTGCAGTTGTAATAGCTTCATCTTTTGTTTCTTCTTGCTTCTTTTTCTTTCCCTTGATTATGAACTATGCCATTTCTTTGAAACTGATTAAATCGGCTAGGCCATAAATTTTTGCAAAGTTAACATGACTGTTATATCTCTCTTTTATTTTTTTCTTCACATAAACAGCTGAATAAGCTTCTGTCTTACTTTTTCCCTTCAATCTATACTGCCGCTTTTTAACGGTATCTAATTCGCATTCTCCATCCATTTTTTGTCACTCTCACACGATTTCGAAACTTTCTAACAGTATTTAATACACTGATTTACTTTCATATTTCTCCTTAGTTTTTTTTTCAATTGAAACTTTCTTATGCAGGTATTGTGATAAACTGCTTCCTTGGTAACAAAATAATTGTAGCTCTCAATCCTTCCTGACAATAAGTATTCACAACCATCTTCTCTTTCTTTAGTACAAGCTATCAACATATCACGTAATGATGATATCCTTAATTTCATAATACTGTGCTTATCTGAATGGCTTCAACTGCTTTTTCGTATAAATATGTTCTTTCCAGTGAAACACATCATTTGGGAATCTCAATTTCTTATGCTAACATCGATTGTCCTTTTTTTCTTGTGTAAGAAAATTCCATGAAATAACATGAAAGTTCTTTCAAATAACAGAAATTTCTTCAAATAACATAAAAGATATTAATTTTCAGGCTAGGGTTTTATAAGAATATTATTTTTAAATGAGGTTTCACACTAGTGATTTAGTCAAAATTAATATTTTTGGCTATTATGGAACCCACTATCTTGAATTTTGACTTAAAAACATATTTCCCTTATTGGGACCAATGGGGAATTTTGCCTAGTGTTTGTTTACATCTTAACTCCTGATCAAATTTCAGCTTTACACTATCTGGTTTAGGGTAAAACCACAGAATAACTGGACGACTACCGTTATTTTTGCTATAAATTGTGAATGAAATCTGTTTCGGCTTTGAAATTTCTAGGCATTTCCTGAAATATATTTTCGTGGTTAGAACTAACAAGTAAAAAATTTTTTGATGACATTGCATTTCTGAACAGGTATAGGACCATAAAAATTCACAGTATAGTTCCAATTTTATCAGTAATTTAGAAAAATCCTGTTTTATAGCCCAATCATCCTGTGAATCGATTACATATTCAATAATTGAATGGATCAGGAGGTAGTAGGATAAAACAGCACCACCCCAGTATTCCTAACTCTGAAGTAGCCCATTATGAACAGGGTTAAACAAGAGTTAGGTCAACACCAAATATATGACTTTTTTTTGTCGTACAATATTAACAGTAACACCAGTTGGAAATAACTTTTATACTGCAGTTTTTTTAGCAATTGGAAATAACACTCTCATGATTTTCTTTAAAAACTATTTCAAACTTGGATTTCAATGGAAAAATATGTAGTTTGCTATCTATTACTACAAAATATGTGCAAGGTTTCCTTCAAGACGACTCTCAATGGAGAATTCAGTAGTTTACTTTATAAACACAAAATTTACGAGTTTTCTTGAAAAGCTAATTTCAAACATGAGTTTGGCGTGGAAAATATAGCAGTTTACTAAAAAGTTCAGAACTTACGGGTACTTTTCAACGAATACGTTTTTCAAACTTGAATTTTAACAAAAATTTCAGTAGTTTACTATATAAGTACAGAATATTCTGGTGATTTTATATAAAAACGTGCAAAATCAAATTCGACAGAAAACACATTAGCTTATTTTATAAGTACAGAATTTACGCCTGATGTTCTAGACAAAAAATATCTCACAATTGTTTTTAAATTAAAACACATTAACATTTTATATTAAATAAGTAAAAGAATTTACCATGATTAAAAGCTAGCAACAATTTAACTTGTTCCATATAACTTAAGGATTATATAGACCTTGCTCAGACATTTTTCAGACATGAGCACTTGCATATAGCTATGTGTTACATTATTTTTCGTATGGCCCTCTCATTTGAATGTTGTGCAGAAAAACTCTCATCTTTAAAGCATGTTTTCTTCGGAAAACCCTTCCCAACTCTATAAAACAGTCTATGTCTTTAGCTTGTTTTCAAAGATCGATACCAAGTGGAATTGTTCATCACATGAACGAATGAATGAATGAAAATTTTACTGCAAAAAATTCAAAATTTACGCCTAAGTTTATTCAAAAACTAAATTCAAACTAGTATTTAACGGAAAATACAGTAGTTTACTAATAAGTTCAAAATTTACTTGTAATTATCGTCTAAAACAAATTTCAAACTTGAATTCAACGGAGATCTCAGTAATTTATTATATAAAATTAGAATTTGCATGTGAGTTTCTGCAAAAAAGTATTCAAATCTTTTATTCAACACAGAATTCAGAAATCTATTATATAAATACAGAACTTACGGGTGCTATACTACAAAAGATTCTTTCACAATTTAGTTTAAAGAAAAACACAGTTTACTAATGAATTCACAATTTAGGAGTGATTTTCTACAAAAAAGTTCCCCGTAAATCCCCGTAAATTTAATAGAAAAGTTAACCAAACTTAGAAATACATGAAGTTGGATAAGCCTCGTGAATTGCAATGATAATCAAACTAAAACAACCAGATAATTGAGCAGGTGTCTCGTGAACTTCAAGGAAACGTTAATCAAACTGTAAGCAGTCATAAAGTTGAACAAGCCTCGTGAATTTCATAGAAAGAGTTAATCAGCATAAGCACTCATAAAACAAAAAAAAAATTTAATTCAACAAATTACACGGAACATTAATTATGGAGCATCATCTCACGAGAGAAAATAGCCCAAAGTTAATTCGAACCCAGAGATTTATACGACGTGGAACATTATTGATTTAACAATCACGAATATTTTCACCAGCGAAATTCAAGATATCCGCGAAATTATCTGTTCCTGGAATAAAACTTTAAATATCAGTGAGGAAAATGTTAAACAAAAGTGGACCCTGAATCGATCTTTGAGGTATTCCTGATAGAATTTCAATCCATTTACTTAATACGTAAAAAAAATTTCACCCTTTGATTACATCCAAAACGTAGCCTTATCATTTAGCAGGAAGAAGATCATGTGGAATATAGACATACGCTTAAGAAATTATTATACCAGTAACAACAACGTCTTTTACCTAAAACACTCTGCTACATTTGTATTAACCTTAGCAAAGCATATTGGGTAGAAAGATCCACATAACAAATCAGTAAACTTGCCTTCAAAAAGTGCAATAACAAATGGATAAATTTTACGTTATTCCCGCCTGAAAAATCTGTTAAATGAAAAAGGCTTTACTATCATAAAAACACCTAACTAACTACACCAGCATAAATCATTCGCACGCGCTCGCACAAATAATGTTACCGAAAATATTATATAAGCTGTTAGGTGTGAAATTTTTTTTATTAAACTTAAATTAGGAACTAAATATAATATTTATCATGTTTCAAAAGTTTGTACTGGACTGACAAGTAAGAGATATGATCATTTGTATTCTGAATTCTAGGTGAAACAGCGAAAAAGCCTACAATTAACAACCGGGACTATTTATTTGATATTAAAAAATTAGACAAGGCTATTGATAAGTTTTTAATATCTAAAGTTTTGAGAAATCATGAACAGGAGTTTCGTTATATCAAAGAAGTTGGTAAACTAAGTCCGGTCTATTTATGCCACATATTCGCACACTGAATTTGTTATTAAGAATTGAATATTTAACAAAAAAGGTACCTGTTATCTGTGGAAAGTGTGGTTTTTTGGAGAAATTAGTCAAATAATAAACTCCATATATTTTATTAAAAAGCATCGATTTATTACGGAGAGCGATTTGTGCATTACATTGGCTTACATTATTTTTTACATGGGCTTTATATATTTTTTATATATGGTTAATAATATGGGTAGGTGATTTATTTAATTAATATTTAAAAAAGGGTTTTGAAATTATTAAGACGCGCTTCGTACTTTTTAGGACTCGTCAGTTGTACATACTGATTGCCGAAGAAAAATCAAAATTCTTTCAGCTGATCTACATAGCCGAATACTAATGACGTAGAGAAAGTATACTGCTAACTTGAAGTTTAAATCGAATTAATCAAAAAAACAAATAAAACGACTCCTATTTTTAAGCCTTACATTAATGTGCTCACGTATTTGAGCGATAATACAGTAATGAGGAGTTAATTTTTTTGTTTTTTCGATCAACATTACTCTTTTTTAAAAAGATAATTGAAAAGCAAAGAAATATGATTGGAGCTTCATTGCTATTCGAATTATTTCATACGGTATTTTACCTATTTCTAAAAGCTTATTGCAGAGCTTGTATAAATCAGTAACATAACTTTTTGTTTAAATTTAGAATACAGTACTCTCTTGAATAGAAGCCGCACCATTTATTTTTTTTCTTAAGAAAAAGTTGCTGTTTATATTTGAGGGCAGCTTATATTCAGGGGCGGCTTATATTTGGCTCGAGTAACAAAAACTTTGTTTTCATCCTATGAATTTATTGTACTGCAAATAAAATATAAACAAATACGTAACGAAGTGCAAACAAATGTATAAATTGCATTGTGATATAAATTTCGAATAACTATGGCAGAGAAAATTTTTTCGTAACGCATTTTTATTCTATTTGGGGCTTCAACATATCCCTTCGAAAAAATAAATGCGACTTCTATTCAAGATCAGCTTTTATTTGTTTTTAAACAAATAAAAATAAATTCTGTAGCCGGCTGTTATTTAAGGGAAACTTTTATTCAAGAAAATACGGTCTTCAAAAACCTGTTATTTATTAGAGATTTTTGCGTGGTTTGGAATAATCAAAATCGTTTTTTACATATAGTGAGTCCAATTCCATTATACTGAGTCCGATTCCATTATACTGAGTCCGATTCCATTATACTGAGTCCGATCCCATTATACTGAGTCGATCTATTAAAGTTTCAGGCATTATTATTAAATAGGAAAATATCAAGCGTGCAATTCTACCCATTTATTAATTTTAGTCTTGTGCTTAGAAACACAGAGTCTTGAATTTGACTCTATACCAGGGCTAAAAAAAAATCGGATTCAAAAATGCCTCGGTCTGTAAAGATAGGCGCGAATTTCTAAGAAGCCAACTACTTATAACGTTTTCGATTCAGTCTCCCAAAAAAAAAACAAACCAACTTATTTCTATCATTTTACAATATCTTTTCTTTATATTTGCATTGAATCAAAGTGCTAAAACAAAATGCCGCACTTGAATCACAGATTACCTGTTACTTGTGATTGCATTAAAAATTATTTGATTGAACAATGATGAGTTTTTGGCTTTTAGATGAAATTGTAAAAATTACTGCAAAATTGTTGTAAATAAATAAATCTAAATAAATATGTAAAAATCGGGCTGAATGAATTATCCAGACAATGTTTATCTTGAAGAGAAAAAAAATGCAACTTTTGGAGCATAATTAAATGTTTCAAATAATGGATAAAAGAAGAAGAAGCTTTTGTTTAGTCACTGGGAAAATCCATTTACAATAGAAATTGAAAAAAAAATTGCACCGTTGCAATGAATAACAAAATAAACGTGGAGTAAGTAGGTAAGTAAGTAATTTATTTGATTAATTGATTGACTTCGTAAAAAAAAAGAGTCAAAAGCACCACAGATACACTACGAAATTTAAAATTCTCTCGCTTTTTTGCGTAATAAATCTGAGAACCTCAACAACATTAATACAAAGTGGAAAATCAGAATAAAATAATTAAAGATACGTCGTGACTGGCAATGAAATATTAATATAAATATATAAAAAATATTTCATCGCTCACACACTGCTGGTTGAGAGGATAATTGAAATTATTTTAAAATCTTAAGAAAGGCTAGTATTATTGCGAAAGCAAAAAAGCGAACGTAGCGAGCTTCGCAGGGAGCTCATTTGGCAACAAGGCCAAAAATATACAGAAAGTAAATTTTTTTTTTGTTTTTTTGATGACTCCACAAAAAGTTCGCGCCGATCTTTGCGACAATTTTCGTGCCGAAAATCATGCTATTGTTCAATAAATTGAACAATAAAAAAAAAAAAATCAATCGAGACAATAGATTTTTAGCTACACCAAATCAAAACCAAATCAAAATTAATTTCAATACTGGATCATATCACTACAAGCAGCTCAATGTTGCGGCAAGACTTGCTTCTGCAAATAAATTAAATTTATCTGATAGAAACGTTTTTCCTGACCTTTACTCAAACCATACCAAATGTATTTCACGCTGTAAGGCCTAAGCTACAAATTATCATACTATTAGTTTGTCAAATACAACCTTATAAAAAACAGTAACAGCAAATAGTATAGGAAAATACAATCCCTTTATTATGCCATCACACCAAAAGCAATATGATAATCTTGCCTACATAACAGCTGCACAAAGTGCTAATGAAGCATGGAAATTACGAATAATACATATAACAGCCTCAATATCCAAAAGATCATACTCTACTGTCATTGAGAACCCAAGCACTTCTTTTTTAAATACAATTATGAACTAAAGGCCAAAATTAAAGTTAGCTTGTACCATATATGATTTTAAAATGGAAAAATTTGTAAATATGGCTTATGTCAATATGGTAAGGTCAAAACAAACGTTTAAAACTACATGTAACTGAGCAGCATGTTGATCTTAAGACACCATGTTTGGGAAGGATTTGTGCTATGTGCTTGTAATCCCGGATGTCTTCTTGAATTAAAGTTTCCATTGAAATATAAAAATGTACGGAAAAATTGGTACAACGTACTATACATAAAGATAGAACAATGAAAGAAAATCACCCTTATTATTCTTAGGTTCAAAACCAAATGATGGTAACGAAAATCAAATATTGTGACTTTTTAGCGTTTAGTCAAACGTAGAAATAAATCAAAAATTTTCTGTGAATAGCTACATGCAGAGAATGATAACACTTTCAAACGATGATGCATCTGCAAACGAATTAGTTTTCTATCAATGATTGCTTGTGATAAGATAGGGTGTGAAATAAAATAGTTTCATTACGTTTCATTACGTTTTAAACGTGTACAAAAAGACCATTTACCATAATTTTTATCATTATACTAAATAGTTATTTAGGTTAGCAAGTCCTGAGACAACGACCATTACATCATCAAGTAAGTCTACCTGTGAAATGGAAATTGTTATATTGGTTATATTAAATTTTATTAGTTAACCGACAACACAAATTTAGCAGCATCTGTCTTCGACATCTGCAATTTACCTTTTGTAAATCTTGGTATTTCCAACGTTGCAACTTTAACTGCTGGTTCTATTTTCTATTGTGAACCCTATATCTATCTATCTATCTGCTAGAACAAAATCACCCGTCTCAATTACTTCCAGAAAACCGCTTTTTGCTGATAATCTCTTTATCACAAACACGTCTACTCCATTCACTTGATAGAAAACTAACGCTCCAGTAGATGTCACAGCAATTAAATACTTTCTTGTTTATTGCTCTTGTATTTGGACCATGTTGGGGCTCGAGCGTTTAAATTTAGTGGCCTTTCAATAAATATCTCTATGCAATCTGTAATACACACACAGTTCTTGTATTTTGCGGAATATTTTGATAAATTTTTGCCGCAATGCATGCTTTTCTGGCCATATGGTTATATTTTGTAAAACTTGTAAAAGGATAAGTATTAATGCATGGTAAGTTCGTGATATATTGGCAGCTGAAACATTATATTAGATCGATATGCCACATCTCGATTATACAATCCAAGTTTTAACTTCATAAGGACCACCAATAACTCATAGAAATGAGTTCAAATCTTGAGAGATGTTTTTTTAAGAACATTCCTAAGTATAAGGGAGTTTTCGTTTTGTGTTTTGATATCGTTATATATATATACACATTCGATAATAAGGACCCAGCAAACCATAGACAAAGTCTGCTACTTAAGTAGCAGGGATGTCACTGCTATATACTGGTATAAATGGGAAAGATAAAACAAACCACCAGCACTGCCATAATCATGAATGACCTTTTTTCCTCTATAGTTCCATACAGATATATATCAATGATGTTAAATATCTCTATACCCGTGAATTGTCTTCAATATGGCTAGGCAACTCATACCCCCAGCTGCAGTTAACGTCATACCTAGTAAGTATAAAAATCAAAATTTCGCTATATTTTTATGACTAATTTTCGTACCTAAATACAATAGTTGTGAAAGTAAATTTGAAGCGCCCACTATAAGTAATTCCACATTCTTCTGGATTCTGTTGATAGATGATGTTTGCAGCTGCTGCAGGCAACACCATTGCTTGAAGTTTTGCTCGTTTAACACGTTCGAGCAGACTTCCTCTTATCGGTGGTAGTTTCTCACAATCTGCCTTGTACTTCTTCAAAATAAACCATCTTGCATGAGAGACATTCTTTACATTTTTTCCAGTACAGAGCCCTGACGAAAACAATTATTCAACACCACTCATGGGGTCATTCAAAAAATACGTATGCTCTGCGTCTGGTGGGGTTGTACTCCAAAAAGTGGTGTGGGTCTTCGTACTTACGGCTGTAAATTTTTTTTTCTCCGTCTTTTTTTTTAATTCTTTAGTATTAAACGACACTTTCTCGATAGTCAATTTTTTTCAATATAACGTGTTTACTGATTTTTTTTGCACTTATTATCTTTCTAAATCTAACAAAATGCAGAATGGTGTTTAATTTTGTTTGACGGTGTTTAAACAATTGTTCTAGAGGGCGGTGCAAACCGTTATAATATGTTATATAACACGTGATACAACACGTTGTGTAATATGATGTTATAACGGTTTCCACAATGTACAACATTGTTATATAACATCATTTTTACCCAAAATTTTGTTATATAACTTGTTGGACGTTTTTGAACGTGTTCATAATGTTGTATAACATTTCAGAAGTTTCAGGCCTATGTTAATAAAAGTGCGAAACAGAATCATGTGTTATATGTCATGTTTTATATGTGTTATATGTGATATGCGTGTTGAGCAAGGACGAAAGAAGATTCAAAGAAGTTTGTAAAAGCGAAAAGTGTATAATACATTTATTAATGCTATTCTGCGCTGGCTGCTTTTTCCACTTAAGTTTTAAATTCGATTTCTCTTAGATACTATTTTTACGTTGTAGTTCTTTTTTCCGGCGATTTTTCATCATTTAGTTCTATTATGCGTCTTAATGATAATGTTGTTTTAATAATAATCAGTATTGAGTCTTTTTTTAAACATAAATCGAGTCTTTTTTTGTTTTTCTTCTGACGTAAGAAGATATATCGTGTATGAGAATTTTACAAAAATACGATTCGGCTAACATTTTTGAAGTTCCAAGGGACAGGGTATGGCGAGGTGATTACCTCAAAGCGTACTAAAGCGTGCAAAGGGGAAAAGGGTCAAAATTGATGAATTTAGAGTGTATCTTAAGGGTATTACTGACTGGTTTAACGCCAGCAACCTTATTTCTCTGAATATAGGCAAATATTAATTCATAATTTTTCGTAAACCTAGTAAACTATTAGATTTTTGAAGATAAAGTTAAATGAAAAAAAAATTATATCCTTCATCTAGTATAAATTATCCCGGAGTTTTGTTGATGAGTACTTGTCATTGAAATGTCAAACCGACGAACTGATTAAAAAACTAAACGGATCAAATAATATGCTTTCTAAAATAGATTATTATGTTAATAGTAATACTATCAGTCCATTTTATTTTGCTTTATTCTCACATCATAAGAGTTACTGTTGTCAGATTTGGGGTCAAAATAGTAGTCGATATTTAAATAAGATTTTATCATTTCAACTTACTGCATTAAAAATCATTAACTTCATGCCGATTCGTTTGGACTTTTCTTTGAATTTTCATAGTTCAAAAATTCCTCTGTTGACCGATCTTGCAAACGTTTCAAAGATATTGTTAGCGTTTGATTCTTTGTCGTTTAGTCTACCAAATTCAACGAAAGACTTCTTCTTTCATAGTAGAGATACCCCCGCCTACAATAGTCGTAGTAGTAAAGCCAATAAACTATTCCTGCCAAAATTTAAATGTACGAAATATGGTAAAAACGCAATAAAATTCAGCGCTTTACTGAATGGAAAAAATCTGTCGCTGAAATTAATAACATTTTTAAGTTCAGTCATACAAATTGTCTCAATTACAAAATTATTTTCGATTTAAACAGAAATCGATTTTAAAGGAATCATTCATAAATATACATATAATTAATATAATAAAATAGCTACAAATAAAGTAGAATTATTTTGTGAATCGGTTTGCTTATTGTAGAGCTATTATTTATAATATCTATTATATTATAGTAAACATGAACATTGTTATAACAAGTCAAGTCATTTTTTGAAACAAGAATAAAATTTTATGTTACATGCAAGAACGGCTTATATAGGCCTTTCAGTTTTAGTGCTTAGAACATTAGTATTTGTTAATTCGGATGTTTACAGCCAGTTTTTAAAAAGTTTGCGATCTCACATTTGCACATGTAACATTCATGAAATAACTAGAAACTTTGAGCAGTTATTTCTGCTAGAATGAATAAATGGATTAGCAACAAAACCGTCAGTTACTTTAAAAAATAAGTAATTATTATATTACTATATTATTAATTATAATTAATTAATAATATTTATTATCAATAATCTAAATTCCCTTCGACTACGCCCGTTTTAGGAAGAAATAATTTTGAATATATTCGTCACCCACGTAACCTTTAACACTACACACAGCAAAAATTTCTCAAACTCGAAGGAGTGAATTTCATGGTAAAATACAGCTGAAACAGATATATGATCATATCCCTAAATGATTGCCTACTTGTAATATCTTACTTGACATTAAGGATCTGTTCTTGACCCCATTATTTTAATATATTCATAAATAACTTAATTTTGCTTATTGGTGATTTAAGACTTTGTAATTTTGCAGATGATAACACTATATCAGCGTTCGAGAGTAATCATCAATAATAATACTTGAAATAGATATCAAAATGAAGTAGTTCAACAATAATTTCATAGTTACATATCATACTAAATTCAAGTTCTTGATCATAGGAGACGGGAGTGGCTCTTGATGGCTATTCTATTCATAACCGGTCAACAGTTTAACTACTTGGTGTGACCATCGATAGCTTTCTCTGCTTGGAGATGCATTTCAGCTCTTAATTATTTTTCTTTAACGTGGTTGTGCAGTAAAGCCGCTGTTAGCCTTATTAATTTGACTCAAAAACGTGTTTTTCGTGTTATACTGGATATTCTAATAAAACGCTTCGATCAAGTTCTCAATTATACTAAAACCTAAAGTTATTCATCTAAGGAACATTGAACTCCTTATAATAGATGTATTAAAATCTTTAAACTCTCTTAACCCCATATTTATGAGTGGAACATTTACCCAGAAGGTGACAACATGCAAATTCAAATGAGGATTTATTCTTAACCACACCTAAATTCTTTCTTACACGATTACCTACCTAGATTTAAATTCAATAGAATTGATATGATATTGGCTTGGAACAGACTAACAAATAATGTGAAAACCGGTGAAACACTTGCTAAATCCAATCCAAAATTAATTAAGCTGCTATTGATCGCCAATGCAAGCGATCATTTAGAGTTAAATTCGTTTGTTTATTTGATCACACATACTCCATTAGATTTTTGATTTTATTATTTTATTTTGATTGTATTGAATCTTTTTTTAGCTATTATTTTAATGTTCCGAATATATATGAAAATAAATATAAAAATTACTTGCTTATTTTAACATTAATATTTCCGGAATATATTGGCAAATTTATATTTGAAGTCAAACCCAATATTTTTGATCTCAAGCTAAACTTCAGAAGAATTAAAAAGAAAAAGTTATTACTTCCGTACTAATAAATATTTGGATAACGTTCTTTCTTTAGTTCTTTTGTTTATAATTTTATTAGCCGTTAATTACATCGGACCATTTCTCGTGTCGTAAAGTGGCGAAATTTGCGATTGCAAAGCGTGCTTTTTATGGGGATGCCCTTTTTCTGATAATAGTAGATTGACACGCGACATGACATGTGACATGTGGATCAGCACAACTGTAATGATGTGACTTGGCACCGCTCTTGCTACCAGAGCACGACATTAAAAAAACCAATAGTTTCCGCTCAAAAGAGATTTGAAATAAAAATGGACTCTGTGTTAACACCACCACGTCAATCTTCTCACCATAATTCAGAATGTGATGACAGTGGTTCCCCCGAACCCCGTTTACTAGATCGACGTCTACACCTCATAGGAAGGAGATATGATTTTTTTTGTGACGACAAAGCTTCTCCTGATAATCCACTTTATCGTAC
>JAUZNK010040576.1:0-17262 GCA_035046665.1 Euphysa ruthae
TATCTGTAAAATTCTACCCGCACATAAGGGGTATCTGTAGAATTCTACCCGCACATAAGGGGTATCTGTAAAATTCTGCCCGCACATAATGGGTATCTGTAGAATTCTACACGCACATAAGGGGTATCTGTAAAATTCTACCCGCACATAAGGGGTATCTGTAGAATTCTACCCGCACATAAGGAGTATCTGTAGAATTCTAGCCTCACAAAACTGTACTTGTAGAATTTAAAGACTTTCTAGCCGCACATAAGTGTCTTTTGCAGAACTTAATGTCGATCTAGCCCGCACATAAGTGTAATTTGAAAAACCCAAAGTCGATATAGCCACATATAAGGGCAATTATAGAATTAAGAATTTCTAGACGCAAGTAAGAGTATTTGTCGAACTTAAAGTATCTCCAGCCGAACAGATAATTTATAGAACTTAATGTCGATCTAGCAGCGCATACATGTATCGGTAAAAATTATAGTCATTCTAGCCACACATAATTGTATTATGTAGAATTTCTAGCAGCACATAAAAGTTGTTGTAGAACTCAAAAGTCGTTCTAGCCACATATAAGAGTATTTTGTAGGACTTATAGTAGTTCTACCCACAAAAAGTGTATTTGTAGAGCTTATATTTTCTAGCTGCACATATGAGTATTTTGTTTAAACTTAGTCCTTTTAATGATACAAGAAGAATGAAAACTTGTTTTTACAAAAATCATCTATTATCATCTTTCAAGAAATTATTTGCCAGTGTTCTTTTAGTAACGTCCAAATGTTCCCCACCCGTTTATGAGCCCACCCCTTTTATTAAGCAGCCAAGGGTACTATAAAAGTCTACAATTTTTCGAGGTTTTTCTTCGTTTTGGGAAGCCTTTACGACGAAATTAACTTGGAGCCAAATATGAACAATAAACGTCAAATTCACCGATCACGCCTGGGTACTTTCTCATTAACGCTTTGGCGGCAGCATTCGAGACTGCCCAGGTAATGAAAACTCCGCGACTGCTCAAACCATGAATGTAGCTTTGCACCATCTCGTCAAATTTGTAATGAAAATTAGTTGCAATTTTATCGAGTTTATAATAAATTGCATTTCATTTCTAGCTCTACTTTATACCAATATAAAATGGAGGAGTTTGTCGCTGCAGTTCGCGGGTTTCACCATTATAAAGGTTTTTGGGTTCCACAGCCGAGTGAAAACCTTCAATGTGCACAAGAAGTAAATAATGTGTTCGGTATATACGCGATAAAAACATGTAAAGATAACGATACGATCGCTGGGCATTTTCCAAGGTTAATAAATAAAGTTCATACTCGAGAGAGGCGCACTGATAAGTGCTGAACTCGTCTCCGTTCACTGTAGGAAATCGCTCTTAGTTCAAGGCGGATTAGAAATTATCTGCAAAGTAATGTCTCCAACGGTGAGAAATAATTAATTGCTAGAACAAAAATTAGACCTTGTTTCGACTATTCATAAAAACCAGACACACCCATTATCATGGAGAGCATTTTAACGCATGAAAAGGATTTTCTTTCCTCTGATAGGGAACCACTAAATTTGCCAATAAAGAAGAAGAACATTGACGATTAGGTCATAGTGTAATGAAGGATACTATACGCTTCTTTGCATTATTTATGAGCTTCTTTTATAAAATGCAAAATCATTATTGACAAAATTTTTATAGGTAAAGGTATATCTTTTACGATCTGTTGACATTTTAAAAATAATTTTCAACTAAAGCTTAAAACTTGTTTTTAAATATTTTTAAAAAATATTATGTGGTCATAATTTTGTAACAACTTCTTTTGTTTAAAAGTAGAAACTAATTTATTTTGTGGATCCGTGGTGCAGTGGTCTAAGGCGCCGTACTACGGTGACCGTAGTGGGAAAGTATCTGGTTCGAGCTCACATGATGACTGCGTTTAAGGTGAAACAACCATCTAGTTATGCATTTATGTCCTCATCGTGTGTCCCAAATTCTTAATATATGTATCTATTTATTTTATATTATAAATTTTACTCTTGGTTGCATTACTGCCTCATAGAGATAGTTGTTATATTTAACGTGGGGAACGAACAAATTGCCGAAACAATATTTCCAGATGGGCCCACACGGCGGGTCTTGGAGTACTTAGAACGCCCATTAGCGTCTACGAAATTCGCTCAACCAAACAACCCGACCAGTTTGAGCTAACTTTGCATTACGCAATGAGTTTTGCTCAGAAACTCAGAGATAACATGGAAATAAATTTCCGCCAGAGGTTGAAGTCGAACTCATAACCTTTCGCTCTGTAGTCAAATGTCCTACCATTATGCAAACTCCGCTTTACATTGCAGGTTTTGTTTATTGAAAAAACATCTGTTATTGTAAACGTTTATTTATATGGGAAACTGATCTTAAATTCGGTTTAAAAGTTCGAGATTTGGTAAGAACTGTAGTTAATATACTACACGATATATGTCGAGAATGTTTCTGTTAAAGAAGGAAATTTGTCTGTGGTATTCACAATGAAACTATTTTTTTATCCGCACTGGAAAAATTTTATCTTAGGACCGGCAGAACAAGAAAATAATCTATATGTTCATTCTAATGCACACTTGTTCCAAAATCCATTCAATAGATTTTAATAATAAAACCTAGATATTCGTTTTTTCAAAATAATTTACTCTCCTTCCCCATTATTTTTTTTTAATGAAATTTCATTTTTGTCAATTTTTATTTTTCAAAAAATTTTTTATAGTCTAGAAACTATTAGCTATACTATTTTGGGTATCTTTGTCATTTAGGAAATATTAATGGGCACACAACTTTGACCCGAAATTAGAGCACATGAAAAGAAAAGCAGAGTTCTCGATTATTTTTTCTTTTTTATTCGGCTTCGAAAAAAAATTTGCTTATAAAGGATGTATTCAGCAACAATGCTTCTTTTTAATTTCTTGATGTTTCGGTTAGTATTCAGTTAAATATAAAAATATTTTTCAATGGAATAGTTCAGCTGGTGGTATTAATGAAATTTGCAAAATCGTTTTTTACAGTGTTTCTATAGTAAACTCTATTTTTGATCTTAACAGGAAACGGTTTTATCATTTAGTTAAGATTTAATCATTTTTTAGTCGTTTTTCTCGTATTATGGGCGGGATGGTCGGTATTTTTGTGGGTGGGGGTTAGAGAATGGGTATTTCAATAAACAGGTTTTTTTTTTCAAATAATGTAAAAATGCTTATTGTATTTTCGCTATTATTTTAACGGTGCCACTCATCTGTTCAGCGTCACGCTATTGAGTGCCTCCGTACGAAACTTTTTTTTGTCGTCTTTTATTTATAATGTTTAAATTATTCCTTTATACATTATCAACTTGTACATTTATTTATTTATCGGTAAATAAATATTTATTTGCTATACTTACTCAGTAACTCACTCACTCATTTACTTACTTATCACTCTGTCCATCTATCTAATAAGAAATTATATATTCAAATATAATTTAAACATATATAATATAAACAACATACACCATATATAATTTAAACAAATAATATATTTAAATTCTATGATTAAGCAAAGTTTTTTTTTTTTTTTTTTTTGTATTTTATGAGGTATTTTAAGAGAGAAGTTTGGTTAAGCAGACAATAAAACCTTTAGAAAAAAAACAAAATCAACAAATTATGAGTTATTAGCGTAATGAAATTTGAGTACAGAATATATGTGCTACTTGAAAAAGTTAACAGATGCAAAACGTATATAAAAATTTCAATGGTGAATGGTATATAAAACTTTATTTAACCCTCTTGACAAGATGTGTGGCTATGTTCTAAAGTTGAACTTTTTTATTTCAACAAAACTTCACACACTTCATTTACACCTATGCTCAATGGATAACTTTTTAAACACTGAAAATGAACGAAGAAATTCAAGCCAAGATATTTATTTTATTTTTGTTTATTTATTTTTAATTTTTCATATTGCAAAATGATTAAATAAAATTATCAATTATAAAAAAGTTATCAGTTATTATGCACCAGTCCCTGAAAAGGAGCAGACTCTATTACTAACTTTTGCACATCTCTGAATTGTGGATGTTTTGCGTCTTGCATTAACATAAACAATGCCGATTCACTAGTTGTAATGAAACCACCTGATTGTCGTATACGTTCAAATGCAAACATTCTATCGGTCTGTGATCTTGATGAAGTACAGTCAGCTACTACATGAACGTCAACACCGCTTTCAAGAAAATCTAATGCTGTCTGTAAAACACACACATGAGCTTCAATACCAAACAAAACAACAGATTTCAACTCTGGTATTACAACTTTCATGTAATCCACTACTTCTGGCGTGTACATTGAGAATTTAGTTTTTTCAAAAACTTTGGCATCACATGTATTGATTTCTTCCACTAGATGACCAAGTCCCTTAGGATATTGCTCTGTTGCAACAACTGGTATGTTGAGTATCGATGCTCCTGAAACAAGGCGTTGGGCCACAGTACATATTTCTGGAAAGTATTGAATAGATGAACGAAACTTTTCTTGCAAATCGCAAAGAAGGAATGCAGTACGATTAATTAATAACTTTCCTACATGACCAGATGCCATATTTTCTAATTATTTTTCGAGTACTAAAGCAAATGTAAAATTCAATATTAAAACAAGCACTAAGCAGCTACTGGACACCCTGATATTTGCAGAAAATGCAAATAAAATATTGAATAGAAATAAAAATAACAAGCATTGTTCTGAAAAATCCAAATATCACTGTTTATCAATGGTCCTCTGTTATCATACAGAATATCTGAAAAAACTAGTGAACAGTCTCAAAAAAAATTTTAAAAAAAGTCAGGTTTCTTTTGGGCCTACTACCCTAAAACAAGAGTTTTCCAGAAAATCTGGCTCTGTCACTTTTCATAATTTCTAGTTCGCTATTCACATAGAAAATTTTTTGAAAAAACTAATACACAGTGGTTTCCATGTTAAATTTAGGCCACATTTGGGCCCTGAAATGAGAACTTTTCCAAAAAATCTAGCTTCGTCACTCCTCATCTTTTACGGTCTTCTATCATCATGAAAAATTTTAGAAAAAAGTAATGAGCAGTTACTGAGAAAATTGTTACGGACGAAAGGACGGATGGAAGGAAAAAGGTTAATTTATAGGACAATATCTGACAAGAAAATAAGCAAATGAACAAATTTTTTGAAATTGACAACAATAATTAAAACCCGACCGCGAATGTCTGCTTAATTTTAGATATAATAAAATAAATCTTTGTAGGGCAAAATATGTCCTCCATGGTCGGTCCTTGGCTTGTAAAAAAACATTTGCAACTGTTTTCTTCGGCCATTTCCTCAAAAACTTCAAATTTTTAGTATGACATTTCTTTTGAGTTTTAATCCGTTATTTAATGTTTCAAACAACTGCATCAGTGTACTCTAAAAATGTTTGCTTGACAATTGAATAGATTAGGGGTCTAGAGGTGACAGAATTAAATTTATAGGTGAAAAACTGCTTTTGAATAATCCCAGGAAAAAAAAATTCTAACACAAACTTTGATTCTCTAATACAATTTTCAAATAAATTTTCTAACTTCAGTTTTTTTGAAACTTTTTATATTTGTCAAAAAAGAAAAAAATACAAGTTTTTATCTACAGCATATAGTTAATGGAATGAAAAGACATGCTTAATTAATTAATTCCCTAATTTTAATATGCTCTGATTCCCTTCGTTTAACATTTGGTCTTAGTCATAAAAAAACTAATGAAACAGAAAAATAAAACTACCAAGTTTAATATATTATTTCATCTTTTAATAAGACCCTTTATTTTACAGGAACAATAAAAAGCATAATATCTACAATTTTATAAAATTTACAGGAATAAATAATTCAAATATTTACAAACTAAAAACAATGGAGAAACTTAACTTACCTAGACTAAAATATTCAGAGCACAATTTCAAGCAAAAAAACTTTCCATAGATAATTGCAGGGGTTTAAGATAAATCAAAGCTACCACAAAATAATCAAAATTCGGGAAAAAACTAAATGGCAAAAATAAGGTTTGGCTATTGCTTTGCTGTATACTTAAAGGAGAATGGTCCTACCAAAAAAAGTGTGATTTTCAAAAGTTATATAATATTATTCTGCGTAACAAAATATGTTATCTTGCAAAAAACTATATATTAAAATATTTAGTAAGTAGGTTAAAATTTCCATTTAAAGTTTAGCTAATTTTAGCATTGCACAAGAATATGTTCTGTGACATCACACAGTAACATTTAGAATAAAACATTGTCAAAGAGTTGCTTACATAATCAATTTTTAGTTTCTTTTTTAAATAATGAATCACAACCAGAGAGTACACCAAAGCCCTATACCTCATACATCATACCTCAAAAACACTCGTTCACTACCAATAGTTGTACAAAACCAACAACCCATAACGCCAACCAATAATATTCAAAACAGAATAGTGCTAGGAAATAGTACATATGCAAATATTGTAGCAAAAGGAATATGAATTAAAATCTACAGAGACAGTTTAGTGAAACATAGTAAAGGGAAATAAATCAGTAATTACATAAAAGATAGTACAGTATTTGTATTGGCTTTTCCAGGAGCGAAATCAAATCCAATGTTCCATTACGTTGAGCCGACATTATTAGAGGATAAACCAGATATGGTAATACTACATGTTGGAACAAATGATGTAAAAACAAAGACGAGTGCTGATGAAATAGCCAATCAAATTATAGATGTAGGAAGGAAATGTGCTTCAAAAAGTGTGAATAAAATTTATATTTCGTCAGTTATATTGAGAGGTCATTTCCATGAAGCAAAAAAGGTGTCTAATTAGCAGTTGTTTAGAAGAGCTTTGTATAAAAGAATAATTATTACGAATATGTTTTTATATCTAAAAATTTTATGGAAAGATGCACTTATTGACTGAAGGCACCAATATTTTAACAAGGGATTTTATAAATAGTTTGAATAATTTTTGGCTACTTAATAAAACAGTAGGAGAAAAGTCAAAAAGTAATCATTTAAGAAAAGAGGTAAAAAAGCCGTTATATCAATCTTTCCGTATAGAAGATAAAGGATATATATAGACTAAAATAGCTAAATAAAATAAGGATCAACAATCATAACAAAATAGTGATCCAAGCTTTGAATATGAACTCTACTTCCCCAAAATTTGAAATGTTAAACCTTTCGTGGCACCAAATATTGATATATTAGTAATTGTAAAAACAAAACTAGATGGTAGTTCGTCTAATCCACAAATCACGGGTGGAGGTTTTTCAGACCGTACAGATTAGATAGAAACAGATATGGTGGAGGAATATTAATATATGTAAGGGATCACATTCCTAGCAAAATTTAAAAAAAAAAAACATTTTCCTGATGACATAGAGGGAATTTTTATAGAAATAAATCTGGGAAAACAAAAATGGCTATTTTTTTGGCACCTACCACCAAGTCAGTGTGATAATTATTATTTTAATTATGTCGCATGTGCATTAGATATCTTTATTTATATAGAATATTTATTCATATAAATATGAATTTCCATATTTATATGGAAACTTTTTATCAACTGGTAATTTTAATTCTGAAAGTACAGAACATCTTATGAAAGAGTTTCTTTATAGACATAATGCGAAAATTTTAATAAAAGAAAACACTCGCTTTAAAACTCCTCTAAATCCAAGTTGGATAGATCTTTTTTTGACAAAAAACTTAACAGTTTTCAAAATTCTAATGTATCATCAATAGAATTTTCAGACTTTCATAAAATGATAGTAATAGCTCTTAAAACTAATTTTCAAAATCCCAAATCGACAGAAATATTTTACAGAAACTATAACAATTTTGAATCTTATAGGTTCAAACAGGAATTAAAGTATGAACTCCATAATTTGGAAAACCAAACGTATAAAAAATTTGAAAAAAATTTTCTCGTGCTAAATAAACATGTACCACTCAAAAATAAAATCAAGCAAAGTATATTTCGAAAATATTGAGGAAAACTATTATGAAAAAGTCCGAACTACTCACAAAATATTACCGTACAAAAAATGAACTAGATAAAACTGCACATAAAAAGCAAAAGAACTTTGTTAGTAGGTTATACAAAAAAGGAGAAATTTCTACAGCAACCTAAACCACAGTAATATGACTGATAAAAAGAAATTTTGGAAAACTTGTTAATCCATTTTTGCCAAATAAATACACAGTAAAAAACAACATCCAAGACAATACAATCGTTTCTGGAGAAAAAGCAGTTGCAGAAAATATAAACAACTTTTTAAAGATTACCATTGAAAAGTTAGGCGTACAGGAAAATAAGATAACGGTATTAAATTTAAATTTAAATGATGATCCTATCAAAGAACTAAATGAAAAATTTGAGTATCACACAAGTGTTAGAAATTTAAAGAAACTTTTTCAAATAATAATAATATGCTCTTGTTTACAGATGTCATCTTAGAAGACCTAGAACAAGGACTAAATTCTCAAAATGTAAAACAGGCAAATACTTTAAAAACCACCTAAAAAACCACCAAAAGTTCTTAAAGATTATTTATCAGAATGCTCTCCTTTTTTATTAAATTTGGTTAATAATTTATAAAAACGTTTCCAAATAAACTGAAAATGGTTGCCATAGCCCCTGCAGTTAAAAAAGTTGAAACAAAAAAATGCAAAAAATTACCAACCAGTAAAGAATCCTTCCAGTTATATCAAAGATTTTCGAAAGGATTTTACAAAAACATAAGTCATCTTACATTGGTAAATCTTTTTCTTTGTACAATGTGGATATAGTAAAGGCTATAATGCAGAGTACACCTGAACTGCAGTGATTGAAAAGCGAAAGCAGCAACTTGATAAAAATGGCTTCTCAGGTGCTATACTAATAGATCTTTCAAAAGCCTTTGATACATTTAACCATGATTTGTGGATAGCAAAGCTTAATGCATATGGATTCGATAAATCTGTATTATAATTAATAAGCCAATTAAAAGATAGATGGAAAAGAACAAAAATGAATAATGAATTTAGTTCTAGGTATGAATTATTGTTAGGAGTTCCACAAGGATCGATATTAGGTCCTCTATTATTTAATGTTTATAAAAACGATTTTTTATTTTTAATTTTACTGACGATACAGCTTTTTATGCCTGTGATCAAGATCAAAATTCACTGCTGTTGTGATTAGAACATGACAGTTTGTCAGCTATAGAATGGTTGAAGCTTAATAAAAATATATGCCATCTTATCATATCTGGTTTTAAATACCAGCTGCATTGTGTTACACTGGCTGATGCACTGTTATGGAAAGGTAAAAGTGAAACATTATTAGGCATCAATATAAAAAAAGAACTAAAGTTTGAAAACCATTTAATCAACTTATGTAAAAAAGTAAGCAGAAAACTATGTGCTTTAAACAGAATGAGCAGTTATATGTCATTAGGTAAGGAGAAATTGTTATTTAATTATTTTGTTGGATTTCAATTTTCATGCTGTCTGTTAGTGCGGATATATCATAGCAGAAATCTTGAAAATAAATTAAATTGTCTACACGAAGGAGCATTATGAGCAGAATAATATCATTAGCTGAAGAATTGTTTAAATTTATAACATAAATGGTTTCTCACCACCAGTGGTAAGGGAAATACTTATAAGGCGAGACTGTAATGGACCTAATATTCAGTCTCAATCAGATCTTATAGTGCCACAAATTCACAGTGTTTTAAAAGGAGAATCTTCCTTGAGATATCTTGGTCCTTTAATATGGCATGCTATACCCAGTAAAATTAAAGATAGCAAATCAATAAATAAGTTGAAAATCAGAATTGAGAAATGGAATCCTGAAACTTGCCCATGTAAGCTAGGTAAACAGTATATACAATATGCTTTAAGGTGTAAAAATAAAAATAGAGTTGAGAAAGTTGTTTAAATTTCTTTGATTTGGCTGGAAACTCGTACACGATAATTCTAAAATACACTAAAAAAGACTTCACATTATATGATCTTGTGCATTTTACTTCTCTTTATGCTTTGTTTATATCATTGCAAACAGTTAGGGAATTTAAAGTTCTTTTGTATTATAAATGATCTTCTCGAATGTTGGAAAAAAATAAAAAAAACAAATCTTATATTTGCCATGCAATATATCACATAATTTAAAAAGCAACCATTAGGGCATGAAATTAGTAATATATTTAATTATATTTATATTTAATTATAAACAATTAGTTAGGATTAATAATTTCTTATTTTTATTTTATATTTATAAAATTTTTTTTCTAGAACAGTTATTTATGCTAAATCCATTTTTACAGATTTTAAAAAACTGTTTTTTGGTGGGACCAACCTTTGAAAACGAAACTTAACAAAATGAAAGATGATTTAATTAAAATTTAGGGAATAAAATTTAAGTTCTTTTTAGCAGATGTTAATAATAGATATATTTTTATTTTATTCTGAGCGTTAATTTGAAATCTTGTAGTGACTATTTCAAATAATAAAATGGATGTTTAAAGTCAAAGAGAGTTTTCAATTACTAAGCAGTTATTGCATAATAGAATTCCAGAAGCAATTTTAACAACAAAAAAAAATCAGATAACTTTTTTTGAAAAAGGAGAAAAAAATTTTTTTTAAATGAATGTTTGATTTTAAAAACTAAACCAATTTTAGATGAAACTCGTTTTATGAATACATGTAAATATTTTGATTAAAAATTTTGTGAATTCAGTTAATATTTTAAAGAAATTAATTACTTAATTGTTTCTTTACATGTAGCTTGATTTACTGGTGACACCAGTAAACATATCAGCTCTGTATTGTGTCTTTATAGTGAAACCTGATCAGTTGGGTGAAATTAGTTTATAAATCAGCGCTGTATTGTATCTTTATAATGCAATCTGATTTGTTGGGTGAAATCGGTTGGTGTCAAGCAGTGAATTACCTAAAAAAATATACCATATTCCGTATAGAAAAATTTTAACTTGATTGGTCAAGTTACCAAAATAATGTTATAAATGTCAAAGTATTTTATTGAAAGCGATTTTCATACAAAATTGAAAAAAGTTCTGTAAGACAGGATCAAGAGCAAAAATATTTTGTGCAATATTTTTAAACATTAAATTAATTTTTCATCAGAACTTTTATTGTTTTAAATGCATTATAAGAAAATACCAAGAAGTTGTATGATTTAACAAACATCTCAAAAAATTATTAAAATGTTACGTCCGGCTTAAATTAAATTTACTTAAATTTCAAAACTGCCAAATTATTTTTTTGATTTTATTTCAACAAAAATCTTGCTTAAATTGAAGAGCCGCTTTTTATAAAAAAATTTTGAGCAAATACAAATTTTTGAAAAATATATTCAGACAACCATGGACAAAATTAATAAGACTTTTGGAATGTTTACAAGAAATTCAAAAACTATAAGGTTAACGTGTGAGAAAAGATTTGGGTTTACCTTGGACTTACTTTAAAATTTTTGAGATGAAATCTTGGTTCTCAGTCAAACAAGAATTCATTCAATACAGACATCATCACATTGCCAATAAGAGCCTTTAAAGATTGCTTTAACTAGAAAATAACCTGTTGGCATTGCCTTGAGATTTTAAATTTTGGCAATGATCTTGTTTTGTATCGTTATATTGACCAAGGATGTAGACAAATCTACAAAACCTTTCCATAGTAAACTTATAAAACAAACAAAATTAAAAACAAAAAGTCATAGTGAGTCATATTCATACTGGATAAATTTTACAAGCTGTAACGAAACTTTTACAAACACACAAATCTATTGGGAGAATAAGTCCTTAGATTTTTAACATTGAATTGACTACACGTCAAAACATGAGTTAGATCCTGGCACAAGGCAATATGCTAACCTAAAATCACCAATACCGATACAAACATTGGAGACTGTACCCTAAAATAATGTAAAATCGTTGCATAATGAAGCCAAGTAATCAAATGAACAGTGGTATAAATATAAACAAGGATTGAAAATAACCATTTTAGCTAGAAGTTTGATTAAACATTAAAATATCTGCAAAGTAATAATAATAATAACAACAATAATAATAATATAGCAAAATATTTTGGGAGGAAAAACTTGCTCTCGGACTATCCTGCCTAAATTAATTTTTGAAAAAAAATTTTTTTTCAAAAATTTTAAGAAAAATGACAATGAACAAATTCGTAGCAAAAATGGAAGAAAACGACATTCAAAGTTAAGTGAATTCTATACCTGCATATCTTTTGCATCAACCACCTGATTGGCGGTTAATTCTTCTTGATTACTTGTTAGATTTACACTTCTCCTTGAATCTATACATGCTTCCAGGCTGCTGTTTGTCTAAAAAATAAACAGCATTTTTATTGCAGGTATTTTTTTTTTTTTGTATTAGTAAATACCTTAATATTAATAATCTCTGATATGGAATAAAATTTCTGTTTGTGATAAAAAAAAAAAAAAACAAGCATTAACCCTTTAACCATTTATTTTCAAAATAACGATTTGTCTCGTAATGTTACACTTTTTTTGCAAAACCATACTATTTCAAAAAAGCTTGATTTCTGGCCATTTAAAGCTTTTACATGCACCAAACTAAGTAAAAAAACTGCCCTCTCTTGATAAAATGATGCTAAAAATAATAAAAGTCATATCAATACACTTTTTTGGTATGAAAAACTTTAAAAAAAAAATTAACAATGTTAATGTTTCTATCTTGTTGAGCTTGAAGAATCTGCACTAATTCCTCTTCAGAAGTCTTTTAAATACTTCTTCTTCTGTAGCTGAAATTACAGAATCAGAATCAAGAGAATCTGATTTTATTTCAGATAGTTATTCTTTATCTGAATCAAAAGTCTTGAATTTCAGTTTCAGTAATTTTTCTCCTCTTTGCTATCTTGCTTTGATTTTTTGATGATGATACGTTTATTTTAGACTAAAAATCATACCCTCAAAACTCAGAAAATTTTGGTCTAGTATATTTTGTATCCACTATGATATATTATTGTTACTAATTAACTAAAATTTTCCACAATCGCCTTACTATCAATAAATGTATATATACATGGTTAAAAATTATTAGCTAATTTCGGAAAATGTATATAAACGTTCTTAACAGTTAAGGGTTTAATTCACAAGTATAAAAAAATAAACATTGAATCACCATTATTAGCAAAAAAAAAAAAAAAAAAAAAAAAACTTTAAATTATTTTTTGCAAAATTGAATACAAAAATTTTAATGGAAATCAATCGAAAAAAATTGGATACACATAAAATCATTTTTTCTGTTATATTCAAGTATTCAAGCCCAGGTATGATTCACTCAGTGTATGAGTAACACGTTGGTGTCAAAGGCTTTATTTCTTCTTTAGCTTCCTTCCTAATAGTGGCCTCAATCATACCTTGCATACTTAATAAAAAAAAAAAAAGCTAATCTTCCGATTTGTAAACTATTATGGAATCTACTTTCAAGACCTACTTTGGTGCATAATTTAAGTAGGACAAAAGTAGGACGAAAGTAGGACGAAAGTTGGACAAAAGTAGGAAGAAACCTTTTTTAAGTCAAAAACCACCTGAATTAGCACATTAACATAAAATATTGAAGTAATAAAAGTGAATACTCAAAAACATTAAAAGCTATGGCAAAAATTTAGGTGATGTCATTTAAAAGCTAACCTCAAACTTACTGAAATTACTTTAGCTTCTTTGCAGACCTGGGAATATTCATTGACAATATACACCGAATAGAATTCAACATATGCATATGCAGTTAGATAACTGGATAATTCACAATTTAATATATATTAAGGTGCAACTTTTACTAGGTGCAGATTGGTATGATTTAAGAGATAATTATTACCTTATTTTCCACTGCTAACAGAATCAAATCGTGAATTTTCCAAATATATAAGTATAAGTTCTTCATTTTTGCAAATGGTTGCGGTTCCACTTCAACCTTTATAACTTCATTCAGGGCTTTTGTTACTTCACCATCTCGTGAAGAAATGCCAGTAGAGGATAAAGAACTCTTACCCCGCTTTGAAAATACTTCTACAGAAAATGAACATGCCTAAAACCAAAACAATCAAAACTGAGATCAGAAAACAGCTTCTTCCTTTTAGCATTTCTCTGTTTACAAAAACTTGCTAACTAAGATCAGTTTTTTAAAAAGGCTTCTCCTTATTCAAATCAAAAATATATAACCATACCTATTCTAAAACAATTATATTAAAATTCAAATAAGCATTCAGTAATTATTTAATATTAACTGAGAATATATATTTTTGTTTACGTTTATTTAACTGAAACCATTGTGACTACATTTTATTTACTTTAAGACCTGTATCCACTTTGCAGAAAGGATTCTAGTAAGAAGGAAGTATTAATTTAAGTAGAGTAAGAAATAATTTTACAGTTGGAAAGTAAAGAAAAAGTTAACAGGCTTAATCATTTGATGAAATGCTATGCTAAGATTAAATGTGCCAAATTTATACATATATAAATTTAATAGCAAGTATTTTTTTTACCTTAATGAGAGTAAGCTTCCTGGAATAGCCCATACTCTCAAGAGTTACCCAGATGTCATCCTGTCCACCTTCTGCATCTTGTGCCTCCATCACGTGAAGGTCAATAAACCCTGTGGGAGTGATTTCACCTTTTGGAGTTAACTGAATACTATCTAAATGAGTAAAAAAATGTAATCAAATAAATACCTCTAAAAATGACTTATAAAAGAATTTTTGCTGTTGCTTGGCAGGTAACATTGTTCAACTACTATTTTTTAAAGGCCTGCCACACATAAAGATTCAGGAATCATTTTGACTCGGAGTGGTTTGATCTGGTCTGGGAAATTTACCTTATAACCAAGCCCCATTAATTCACAATCTTATTAGTAATAAATCAATAGCAAAGACTAATTCCACCAGCAGTCTTCATAAAACAGATTAACATGCCAGAAACAAAAATAAAGCCACACTTATATGGCACTATATTTATAAAAAATTCTTTCCATAAACCTGTAACAATGTCACAAACAACAGATAAATTCAACAAATTGTATAAACAGGCGTAAGAAGCAGGCTCTGTGAATGATTATTATTGATTATTGGACAAAGTTAATTTTAGTTTTTCAAATATCTTTTCTGACAACAAACCACAAGAAGCCATCAATTCTACTTAATCAGAAAACCCAAGATGTGTTAATGCAGGTATTTCTAACCCTCGAAATTTACTTTGATTTTTTGTTATTTAACCACATAAAAGTAATAAAATTAAACTACTGTTACAAACAGTAATATAAAACACTGTTCCAAACACAATTTAAATAGCATCAAAGAGTGGTTTGATCTGGTCTGGGAAATTTACCTTACAACCAAGCCCTATTAAAAAAAATTTCAAGTTGTTTCTTTTGTTCTTTTCTTAAAACTTATTTGAATCCTTCACAAAACGTCACAAAGCTTCTCCTTTTTCATTTTTTTTGAAAATTTTGCCACATCAATTGGTCATTCTTAATTTAAGAAAAAGATTACCGAGTCAAAAGCCAAATTCAAAAAAACTAGTTTTCCCAGATTTTGAGAAACATTTTTGAGAAGATCAGGAATTTACCATTTTTAATCATGATTCTATTCCAGCCCAAATTATGCTAATATATGCAAAATGATTTTAGGTTTGGAGGAAAATTTTTGCAGTTATTATCCAGACTTTTGACAAAAATTTATTTTTGGCAAAATCTAGGTCTAGTATTTTACAAAAATATCCACAAAAACAAATTTTATGTAAAAGATGTAAAGAATAAATTCAGAGAAAAATCAAGAATGCTTTTAGGCCCATTTTTGGCCTTTTTTTTATCAAATAACCATACTGTAACAAAAAAAAAAAAAAAAAAATTTCAGCCAAGCTAATTTCCTCATTGGCTAATTGGCTATTCATTCATTTATACTATTGTTATCAGTGATGGAAAATCTATCAAACTATGTTATGCAAAATCATAAAATTATCTGTTACATGATGGGATTATAAAATGTGATTTTTGAGCATGAATTGGAAATAGATAAGAGGTATTATATCACAAAATTGACTTAAAAAACCATGAAATCTCACACATAAATTTACATTAGCATCTTAGAATGAATTTGATCTAATTTACTTTGGTAAAACATTACTAGATCCTTTTAATATTTGTGTACAAACCTTTATAAACACTCTTAGAAAAACAACCTTCAAAATAATTCACAACCCTTATGAAACATCCAATAGCTAGTCTGGTAGGATGGTAAGTATGCATGGTTATGTAAGCTAGGAAACTTTACGAAAAACTATAAAGAAATTTAGCAGTTTCTTTTGATTTTTTACAGCAAAATTTCTCTCAAGGTATATTAAAAATTTGTTAGATAAATAAAAATTAGTACACCCTCAGATGCAACTTAATAAAGAGGTTACAAGAGTTCTTTATTTTTTAATGTGATCTACTAAATTGTATCTGCATGCTTTTGGCCCATAGCACAGCCTGCCTAATAATTATTAAATCTAATATTTGTAATAACATGTAATTATAAACATAATAATTCAAAACCATCCATGCATGCATTCAAAAGCAGTTTTATTTAGATGCAATTTTTTCCTGTTAAAACCCACCAATCCCATGAGACGTTGGCTTGAAAAAGTACTTTCACCCCTATCTCTTAATTTTGAAAAGCGCAAACTTTTAAACTGATGAGTCTAAACTCCTTTACATATTTTTTTTTTACCTTTGAGTACCTCCCATGCTTCATCATCACACTCTTCTCCACTTGTTCGCATTTGAAATTCATTAAATTCATCTTGACTCAAATAACCATTCCCATCTAAATCTAATCGGTAAAATATTTCCATCAGAGATTCCCTGGAAAAGAAAGAGAAAGTAAAAATCCAAAAATTGTTTCATCAGCCAGCCAAAAACAGGAATAACTTTGACAATAAAGAATTCTAAAGGCAATTTCTTATTCGTAATAAATATTGCTCCACGGTTTTGTTGGTGCATTAAAAAAACTAGAAAAACATGACTAGAGTTTAAAGAAAAACAAGTTATAGCCTACTTGATATAACGTTGCTTCTATGACAAAATAAAATATGGTGTTTACAAAAATTCTTATCTAATATCTAGAAAAAATAAATAAAGCAAATGAAAAAAATAAAAACAAATGAGCCTAAAAACTATCAAAAAATTTTAAATAACGAACTTCCACCGGATAATATATA
>JAUZNK010040587.1:0-17261 GCA_035046665.1 Euphysa ruthae
ATAAATACATATGTATTTGTGTGTGTGTGTGTATGTGTGTATGTGTGTGTATTGAAGCCTTATTCTTTGAAAATTAAAGCAATATTTAATTTTGCATTTAATCATAATGCTTAACCAATCAATTTCACAATTGGATGCAAAGAAACTTATGAAAAAAATTCTAGTAACGCAATTAATCACAGCATGCATGCATTGATCAGTTCATGATATAAAATTTGCTGTTTTTAATGCATATTTTTATTGAATATTTTTTCCTTGGCATAAAAAATAAAAAGTACTCATACTTGCACTTCATCTTAACCAATAAATAAGACTATTGAGGAGATATAATCTATAATCTAATTAAAAAATAATTTTTAAACAAATCAAAGTCTTCACGAATATTACTTGATGTCTGAATCTTTGACTGATAGCATAAGCTGTGTTGAGTTAGCCGAAATCGTTGATTGCGAAATTTTCTTTGGCAGATCAGGAGACTGCAGAACAAAATAAATAAAAATTCAGTGCCACTTAACGAAAAAATTTGACAAAAAGGATATCAAAATTTTGTATCAAAATTCTCCATATTAAGAAGAACTACATCTCAAGAACTATGCACAGGATAAATTGATATTTTGTATGATGCTCTAAGATAATATAAATGCCGTTACACAATAAATAAATTTTGGAAAGAAATTTTTTTTTTCTAGACTTTTAAAATTATCTTTTAAATTTAATAAATCTAAATACCCTATGCAGTGTCAAGATAAAAGGACCAAAGAGAAAGCTAAGTGAGATACTCTACCTACCAAGTTTATGATATTGAAAAAAAATATGACATACAGTACCCATGTAACAATAACGTTCCAACTGCATTGAATCTAAAATCTCACGCTCCAATGATTCCGAATCTCTTGTATTAGAAAGACGAAAGAAAATCTCACAATCACCAAACTAGAAAATAAGCAGCACATTTGCCAAAGAACTATTAATTATTTATTTGAAATATTATTATTATATTATTATTCTTATTATATATTATATTATATTATATTAATATTTTTTTATTTAATTATTTACTTTTCACGTAAATAATTGCCATGATAATAAAAAAAATTCTACATATTCTATAAAAACTTATCAATGATTGGTTATTATAAACATATTAAAACTTTCAGATCGTCAGAGGTTTTTGCTACAAATATATATTTGCAATAAACAAAGCTCTTTGTTCAATGATCACTTCTTTTTGATTAAGCTCTGCTTTTTTAAAATACAATAGCCTGAAAATAAGTAGAGAATAAGCAAAAGTAGGTTTTAAATAGACGCAAAAATAAAAACAAATAGCCGGATCGGACATTCTCTGCTTAATAATCGATTGTCATATAATCAAACTTTATTTAGCAAAATTTTCCATTACAGTATAGTTAGACCTAAGTTCAATTAGCCAGCCAGTTGTCTTAATATCAAGTCTCTGATTTTAGAAAACTAATTGCTTCTGCATTATTTCAGGTGCGTAAAAAAATTTGCCACCAATATCCTAAGGTCTACCTGTTAATTATTAGCAAAAAAATAGAAAGGCGACTGAAAGGCGACTATAAGGTTAAGTGATTACTTTCTGATAAAATAAATATAAGGAACTTGACTCAATTATAATAGTTAATTAATTTAAAAAATAAAAAAAAATTTTTGCTATTAAAACATAATTATATTTCTTATCAGCGTCCTTCTTAGATGCGAAATATGTTCTCGAAAGACATCAGGTAAATGCATGCTTTAAACATCTATTTAATTTCAGCCATTTATGTAACTTTTTCAAAGTGCAAGCATGTGGCCTAAAAGATGAAGATAATGATGACATGCGAAAAATCATATACGTCCTAAGCATTTAATGTAAAATCATGTAACAATATAGTTTGTAGTATATACACATTTCGAGTAGCTTTCTCTTTGACGTTGTTTCGTAATAATGCATTGGTTATCAAATTCTTTAAACGCCATATTCTTATAAAATAATCAAACAATTATTTTTTTTTTAAATATTTGTCGCTCAGATGAATTTTAATAGAATTAGTTATGCACTTCTATTTATAAATTCATTGATTATAAATTTCTAAGGGCCCATTAGAGGTTTCCAAACCATTTTAAATTTTAATCTATCTTTGTGTTGTAATGAAAATGAATTCCAAGAGATGTTTTGTTTTTTTTTTTTCATAATAGAAATAAATAATAGAAAAGTTCACCTAAATTAAGTCTGACTAAACTGTTGTGACAAAGTTTGCTTAATTAAAGTTTAAATGACAACCGTTTGCTAAGACGGCTATTTGTTTTTTATTTCTCTATTTAAAGCTTATCTTCCCTGCTGAAGTAGTACTGATTACACATTTATAACGTGTTATTAAAAAATTTACACAATTTATTGATCAGTTTCTTCATTTTCTACATGAAAAAATCAAAAAACTGTTGTAAAAAACTGATTTCACATATTTAAAATCAAAAGCAATTAGGGCGCTATAGTAAATATTTAGCACTCTTAAATAAAATTAATTTAATGAAATAAATATGCCTAGTAACTGCGTTTGGAGATCTTTAGCGGCAAGTTTGGTTATATTTATGAGCTGGAAATAGATAGAGGAGGGGACATATAATGATAAATAAGGATGAAATATAAGTAAATAAATAAATAAATGAATAAATAAATAAACAAACAAATGGCGCAAAACGAACTTAATATAAATATAATATAAATTAATATAAATTTTATAAATTTTTCCAATGATAATATACTGAAAAATTCCAAGACCAACGTGTTATGGAAACTCAAAAAACAACTTTGTGGGTAATTATTCTATATTTGTAGCAGCTACATAATAAAAGGTTAATGACTATACTGTTCTTATTTTGCTCATTGAGTTATTACTCTAAATAAGCTAATGAAAGCCTCCCATAGAAATGCCAAATTCTATTATTATTGCTCCAGTCTAAAAACAAAGTTTACTGATAATTTGCATTACTGAGATGTCACTGAGAATTAAATTATAACAAATGACTAAAACCGGTGTGGGAACGAATTTAAGATTAAATATGCTTATGATAAAGAAGAAACTGTTATATATGTTCTTAAAAGTTATTTTATATCGATTTTTTTCCTTTTCAAGAAATAAGTTATTTTAGCATTGTTAATACTTTTTGCTAAATATAATTTTATGCAAAAAAAATTTTGTTAGAGCCTATATTTATCAAAAGGTCTTGGCTTATTTGGCATCAGAGCGCATTAGCTATGGTTGATAAAAACCTTTGGTTCAAGTTTTTGGTTTTCATTGGTTTAATCCCGCTATTCAATGCACAATGGTCAACTCCATTAAGGTATTGCCAGTTAAAAGACGCACATATTTCACTTAATAAGCAATCTGGTTTGTCATAAAAAGAGGTTTAAAATGTACTGAAGGAGTATATATTAAAATCCCTTCTACCTCTGGGCAAGAAATTTGTAATGATTAATGTAGAACCCAATAAGCTTTCCTCTCTAAACCATTTAAGATTTAAAAGCGATCCTTGTGTCACTCAGATCATTGTAACAACTAACTAAATTCATTGAAAAGTGATGGTCTACCTCTTGAGAAAAAAGTTTTGTTTCTAGATATATTAGAAGATCTTGAAGAATCTTACAGTTCTTCTTTTAAAAATAGAGATGCATTTCTAGTTCTATTAGAAAAGTAAAATACACAATTTTTAAGAAAATTATCTTTAAACCAACAATAATGCCTGTGTAAAACCGTATTTACAGATTTGCTTCATGATAAAACGCTTTATTTGAAATTCAAAGATGTTATATTTAGAAAAGTTAAATTACATCACGATTTTGAGGAAGTGCAATATTGTAAAAGCATTGTGAGTATATTTAACGAATTATGCATGCGTTCTGTTAGCAAAAGGAAGGAAGAATAACTTTTAGATAAAGTTAGGATCATGTAATTATATATAAAAGATTAAAATAAGAAAGAAGCTTTGAATAAATATTTTATCTATAATCAAAATACAACAGTATATAAAGCCTTTTAAATAATGCAAGACATTTGAATGTCTTGCATTATGATGCAAGACATTATTCAAGACACCAAGATATATAATGCAAGACACATAAATTCAACCAAAAAGTTTTTAGCACAAATACTTAGGTAAAACCTTTTCTGTCTTTTAATAGACAAAGGTTATTAGAAGGAGGCATTAACAAAAGAAAAGTATGTTTTAGAATTTAAAGTACCAAATATTGATACTTCTAAATAATTTATGAAGTAGAAATCTTCAGGAATTATCCATTATTTTTACCACAGGTTTATAAAAATTTTGTTTTAAGTTTACTATAAAATTTTATTTAGAAGGAATTTATTTATTGCAAATTTGCAGATTTATAAACTTTAAGTGTTTATATAATAAATAATAATAATGTATAATATAATAATAAATATAAATATAAATTATTACATATTATATTATATAACTAATTATAGTGTTTATGTTCATTGTTTTCTCATAATTCACATTTTGAATTGCGAATTATGAGAAAACAATGAACTTTTTTAACAAAAAACTATTTAAAAAATTATTTTCTTGAATAATGCACTCAATTTTTGTAAAAAACAAGAACATATTTTCAAGATTTTAAGGAAGGTTATTGGAGCAAAGGTTTATACCATTGAAGTATTTACACACCTGTGATAAGCAATTTTGTTGATTTATGGGTTGCTCAACATCAACAGGTGGCATTCGTAATGGCACTTTCCACCTGTTTATAATGCAAATCAAATCATTACAATGAAAAAAAAGTTTTAAAACATTTCAAATGAATAATCAGAAGCAGATGACAGTTTCTCAGGACTAACTTTTAATTTCAACTAGTTTTATACTCTTTAAAAGAAAATAAAGTAGCTATTCCAAGCTAAATTAACATATCTAAGGTTAAATACATATCAATCTAAAAATATAATTTCAGCTGATTTTAGGAGTCAGCTTTTTTGTAAGTAATTATCTTACCTGAGTCTGGGAAATTTTGCAAACATGATTAAATGAAATCGTCAGTTGGAGTTCGAAAATTTTCCAGAATGCCGGGGGCCAAAACAAAAATTGGGAATGAATAATATATCCTGAAAGTTCAAAGTTGGTTTTGCGCACCTGTTACATTTTAGCTAGAGTTTGTACTTGTAAAATGTTCTTCTTTTTTAAAAAATCTGTGTAACAAACAAAGAATAGAAATTGGGCGCAATGAAAAATATTTGAAAAATTGCACATATGCTTAATGAATTTAGGGAAATAAACACCATTCACAAATTTATTGAGATGGTGCCTACAAAAAAATTTTTGAGCAGAACTGAATGTAATATTACAACGAAGAGTATATTTTACGATTTTTAAAAGTCAAAAAGTTACCTTCCACAAATTAAGCGATAGTTACCATCGAACAGGTTAAAAATACACCATGCTTTCAGGTTTTTGGTTTTCTTTTCCAATGCATATAGTAGTATACAAAGCCTCGTAGATTCGTTGGGTGGACATCTAATGTATACATTAATTTTTGAGGTTATGATTGGCCTGAACCTTCTAATGTTATTATTAATTACAGCCTATAAACTATAAGAAAAAAAAAGAAAAAAAAAAAAAAATACACAAATCCTGAAAATCTGAAAGAGAATACCGATAATGTTATAGCGAGATATAGTTTGCTCAATTTCTTTTTTTTGTTCTTTTTTAGTCCATAATATCATTTGAATAAAGAGTTCCATTCTTTCAGGGCAATTCCATTAATTCTTAACTTTTTCTTTAACAACCTCCTGCATCTATAATAGGATATAAAACATTGAAAAATAGAATTCTCAAAGATTATCATTTTTTTAAAACTGAGAGCTGTCAAAATATCAATATTCAAAAAAATCCTATAAATAATACGTATTATTAGTTTAGTGGATACATATTAGCATATTGTCTTTTTAGAGCCTTCCTGTGTTAAATGATGTTAAAACAATGAGAACTCTATTAGAGATGTGAGACTAATATATTTTTGTATAAAATTAAAATTAAATATTAAATACTCAGGGAAATGTTGCTTCATGTTGGGAACAGCAAAATACACAGGTTGTTTTCGTGCTTTATTTGCAGAATGGTGTAGATAATCAAAAGTTGTTAATGGTAGAGAAGTTTCTTTTGGTTTCAAATTTGTACCATGAAGAGAAATAACAATTGAACATGTTCCCAAATCTTCTCCTTTAATTGTGATGAAATCCCAAAAACAACAAAAGCCAGAACTATATACAAATGAACAAACATTCTAAGCCATTTCATAAAGCAAGGATAAGTCGCAACGCAAAAAAAACAAAGCAAACTATGAAAAATTCATGTTGCTTGTATACAGTATTTGCAACAAAGTTTTTACGGTATTGGTTTGAACACGGCCGTTGACGAATCGTGTAGTGAAATGGCAGCTTGTAAACTACCTTTCAACAAAAAGCATTTCAGAAATATTAAATTTTATGTATGTTGAAGATGCAGTTGAAGAAATAAAACCCTCATAGTACAGAATAAATATGGTTAGAACAGGAAAAAATTCCAATAAATCATACTACAGAAAATTCGATTTTGAGGTCATATTACTCAAAATTTGGTTCTCAATAAGATAAACATTGAACAATAAATATAGTCACACAGATACTCATTAACGATGACAGTTTGCTATTCTAATATATGTTTTAAAATCAACAAAAAGAAAAATTTGAATGTTTAAAAATAATTAGTAGAAAAAAAGTTTTAACAAAGCTTTCCACAAAAAAGTTTCCACAAAACTTGAAATTTTCAAAAAAAAAAAATTAAAAGGTTAAATGCATTTTTAACATCACGATCATCAAACATCACGATCATCAAACATCACGATCATCAAACATCACGGTCATCAAACTAGCAACTCCCTTCTTTTAAAAAATGAAAGTAATTAAATGTTCATATTTTTCTTCTTGTTAATTTAAAAACAACAGCTGTAAATTTTATCCTTCAAGATAGAGTGAATAAAAAAATTTCACAGAATGCTCAGTCTAAATTTATACAATATATTTATACAGAAGCCTCCAAGTTGGCATGCAATTTATAGGTATCCTCGATTTCACGGTCCGAGTCAAACTTTTTATTTTTTTTAAATATTTCACGGTCCGATTCAAAAATATTTTTTAAACAAAATAATTTTAATACGACTCTATGATATTTTCAATGGTGATAAATAGCGATTTATTTATATAAGTATAGAAAGTATGAAGATAATAACCCTCTGGTTTGCAGAATAAACTGTGGAATAGCGAAAACGTGTATTAATCATGCCAAAAGCAAGAAATCCAATCTGATGGACTGAATTTTAACTATTTTCATCAGCACATTAGTTATTCAAATATGCATATAAATATCATAAACACTAGTATAAAAAATAATAGTTATTCGAAAATAAATTTTTTTTTATTGAACACAATAATGAATAATGAATAACTTTTTTAGAATCGGACCGTAAAATAACTTAAAAAATAAAATTTTGAATCAGACGGTAAACTCCAGGATACCCCAATTTATCTATAAGTTCCAATTTTTAAAAAAAGTTTCAAGATTCGCAAAATAAAAAAATCTATAACTTTGAATGAATAAATCATCGCAATAAGATGCTATAAAATTTATAACAACTATACCATGGGTCATAAGGAGCAGGGTTACACCAAGTAGTAGCGTTCTTCTTTGGAATATTAATGGTTCTTTTGCTAAGGTTAGAAACATTTGCTGCAACATTGTTCTTATCACAGTTAGAAATATGAAAATTTCTTGAGACTGCAAACTCTTGATTGTTTGGCAAGTTATAACTTTTGTTGTTTAGAATTCTTGAACCAAAGTTCTCATTACTTATAACTTCATGATCATTGTTGCTCACCATATTCATCGGCACCTAAAAATATAGAAAACTGAAATACAAACATCTTGAACTTTATGTTACTCAAGAAAAATCACACACTAGATGCATATAAGAATAAGTACACAACAACAAAAACATTTAAAAGCTGATCATCTCCACATGGCATGCTTGGCTAATAAAAAATGGCAAAACATTAAAACAGATCCAACTGAAATTGCTAATGAGTTTAATGAATTATTTTCTTCTATTGATAAAAAACTGGAGACAACAATTATCAAAACACGCTCAAAATGATTTTTTAGAATACCCTAATGAAAAAAGCATATTTTATTAAACAAATTTCTGGATAAGAAGTAAAAAAACTTTATTTATAAACTTAATTCTAATAAAAGTCCCAACAGTTCCCCAACAAAATTACAGCTATTATTGTATGTAATCCCATCACTTATTTTGTAAATATGTCAATATCTAATGGACTTTTCCCAGACTGGCTTAAATTTGCTGAAATCTAGTTTATAAAAAAAAAATTAAAGTATCATGGAAAGATTACAGCCGCAATTCATCACTGTAACTTAAGAAAAAATCTTTGAGAAAGTATTACATGAACGAACGTATAATAATTTAAATCAATTTCCATAATTGAATATCAGATAATCACCCAAAAAAATTTTAACAGACAGATGCAAGTTAAAATTTCTTTAGAAAAATTAACAGTTGCATTGAAAAAATTGATCTATTCAAGTACATGGTTGTGGTAAAATTTACAAAATGGTTTATTTTTCTTTAATTACCGGAAATAATATTTTAATATTTATATTTTTAACATCAAATAAAATTTTGGCATAACATAACCTGATTTCTGAATATAAATATAAACTATATAAATATAAATTTATATAAATATAGATTATCTTAATCACACCGCACTCTTTAATAAATTTCCTAAAGTCAACTTGAGATTTAAAATCTAGCAACTCCAGTTTTAATCCCAGATGTTTTTGAGAGAAATAAATTACAACATGTAAGTTTTTGAAGGCTATTTTTGGATACATTCTTTTTTATGAGAAAAAATAAAATCAATATATAAAGGTTTGCGAAAGCATGGCAAGCTTGTTGGTAAGCCAAAGTTAAAAATGGTACATAACAATTGATGATAGAAGAAAACTGCAACAGAATTCAACAAACAACAAATTTTCTTACGCTACCAATGGTTAATATACAATAAAGCTGTAAATAGAAATAAATTCTGTGTAGACATTATTGAAATTAACTTCTATTTAATTTTGATCTATTGGAAGAATAGTTTATACATAAAAAAAAAAATGATTTTATGGTATATCGCAAATAAAAATTTATGCTTTTAATTAAAAATATATTTCAATTTAAAATGAATTTAAATTTAACTTACAGTATGAAACAACCGCCTTTGTAAAGACACAAAATTAAATATTAAAAGAATTAGATGTTTACGTTCGAATGAAATGTTAATGATTCTTTTGTTTAAACGCTTAAATAAAATTCTCTGTGGACAGTATTGAAATTAATTTTGATTTGGTTTTGATTTGGTAACTAAGTAAAAAGTAGTTAAGAGTTTAGGCACGAATTTTGGCCAGCATTTTGGCCCAAAAATCTTTGGAGTCAGCAAAAAAAAAAATCTTCCTTAATATAGCGAATTTTTCGTGCTGTTGCCAAATGAGCTCCAGCTGCAAAGCTTGCTACGCCAGCTTTTATGCTTTCACAAAAATCACAACTATAAGAGGCTAAACTATTTAAGTAACAGGCTAAACTACTTAAGTAACTGGCTAAAATATTTAAGTAACAGGCTAAACTATTTAAGTAACAGGCTAAACTATTTAAGTAACAGGCTAAACTATTTAAGAAAGTTTAAGGATAAAAAATATTGCAGAAGATTTAATTATCAAAATGATTAGATAGTAGTTCAGTTTGCAAAGAAGTATAAATGACATTTAAATGACATCCAAGGGATAATTTTTGGCTAATTACTATTAATTAATTAATTAGTTACTACTAATTAAGTAACTAATTAGAATACTTATTAAAACAAAAATTGGTATATTCATAGAAATTCTGCAACCAAAATTTTTAGCAGAAATTGTGGCAAAAAATTATAAAACACAAATATAAGACGAATCTTTTCATCACAGCTTAAAACTTTTGCATGGTTTTTTTTCATTAATTACCTTGTTAACTTCTAATAATTCAAATAAACTTAAGATAAACAAGCACTAACGAGTAAAACTATTTAAAAATTGCAAAATGCGGTATTGAATAGATCAAAGAGAAATATATTGCTCTACAGATCTCTATTTATTACAATATTAATGTGCAAATATTGTGTCTCTACTATGAAAAAAAAACAACTCATAAACCTTTTAAAACTGAAAATTTTAATAGTTATAGCTTATCCACCAATGACCAAAAAAAATGTTAATGTATCCATTTAGGACTGTAAATTTATGCATTATAATATATTTCAGTTTTAAATTATTGAGTGAGACAAATATGTGTCATAGGTATTTCCTGGGTGAAAATTATATCTCATATTTGTTTTTCAGAGGTTCCTTACCTTTAAAAAACATTTCTTTAATATTTAATTAGATTTGCAAACCATGGATTAAATCTTATAAACTTTTATAAATTTATAAAGTACATAAATTTTCTAAAATTCATGTAAAAAAATGCAATATTTTTTTCTTTTAATTACTAAAAATAATATAAGCACCTAAATAATTTTATTGAACAAGGCATCAGCTGTTTTGTGTTTCTCTATTACATAATAAATCATAATATATTAAACTAAGTTTGTACTATTATCTCTATTGTCACAATTAAACAATACAATACAATAGCTGAATTAGTTTGGGAAATAGTAGCTAAGCAATGCTGTTAAATTTCGACTTACCAAAATTTAGGAATTTAAAACATATTTTCAAAATTATTGTTTACATTACATTGAATATCAAAAGTTCTGTATAATGAAGGTTTTTTTTTAAGGCTTTGAAAATTTCACCAACATCTTGATTTAAAAGTAATACTAGAACTCCAAATTTAGGGTTTTGATGTTATCAGAGATCTCATTAAGGTTGAAACACCTCTGTAAAGATTTAACGCTTTGCAATTTAAAAAAAGACAATACATAATTATAAAATAAACTATACCTGTTTAAAAGTTAAACAGTTTAATTTATTTAATTAGTTTATAAATTAAAAGAAGAATATATCTAATTTATTCTATTTACAAGCTAGAATTATGACAAAAAATAACATTCAAAAAAATTAATCTTACGTTTTCTTTTGAACCTCGAATTGTTTTAGCATAGGTTGGAATTTGGGTTTGTTTATTCTGAACAGGCAAACTCCTTGGTAGAGCTGTAAATTCCTGAGTTACAATATTAGGATATGGTTCTTGGTGTAATGGCATCATAATCTGATTGTTATTATTTATGAAGGGAAGTGGCGGTTTATAAGGATGTCCACGCAAAGAAAATAAATTAATTTTAAGACGTTCTAATTCCAAATGGTGACGGTAAATTTCAGCTTCTTGTTGCAGCTCTTGCACATGACGTTCATGAAAAGATGATGGAATGGACTGAGCACCAATATTACGTTGTGCAAAACCTTTTTAAAAAATTAAAACAATAATGACCTCTATAAAACTTTATTTCTTCAAACATCACGTGTCAAAATTTGACTCACTGTGGTCCAAAAAATTACAATTACTTATATGTGTATAACTTAAAAGATCAAAAAAAACATAAACCAAAAATCTTTAAAAAGAAATATAGAAAGTGGTTAGATAAAAGACTTGAGAAAAATATTATTCATTAGTCGGAATTTCACAAAACGCAGAAACGCAGATTGGTAATTTAGAGCTCAAAATACAACAGGGTAAATTATTATAATATACACCATGACCATGCCATTTTGAAAAATTATCATAAGGAAATTTGAATTTATTAAAAAGTTTTACCTAAATTTCTAGAAAATTAACCTCTAAATCTACTCAAGACATTTACCTGAGCTGAAAAGTCTTCTCTCTACAGCATACTAAAGTAATCAAAATATAAAACAAGTGAATCTTCAATAGTAGCATGAAAACGAAAGAGAGTAAATAAATGTTGATTAAATTTTAAATATTTCTGCTTATAGAAAGAACTAAATATCCCATCACAGTCACTAAATATCGAAAGAAACATTTCAAAAAAAATAACTTAAGTAACTTCAATTAAAGGTATTCAAGAAACAAAAAAAAAAAATTCAAAAAATTCAAATATGATAATGTGCAATATTATGTTAAGAAATTAGCATAATATTGTGATTATCCTTATCTATTGAAAATGATGTCTCTTTATTCCTGAAAGTAGCTTCAAAATGGTCAGCAATGGACAAGCAAAATAAAATAATAAAATTCTTTAGCTAGACTGAATCTAAAGCAAAACTTTCTAACAACATATCAAAATTTCATCGTGATAAACTAACAATAAAAATGATTAAAAAAAATTTATTAATGGTTGCTTGACTTGCCCACATAAAATTTCATTTGAGTAAACATTCAAAATATCAGAAATAAAATTCATAGAGGAGTAAGTTACGTAAGTTAAAATCTTTTTACATATTAAAAATTATAAAGGAATCTAACTATATAAATCAAACCAAAATGCAAAAATTTATCTATAAACATAATAACTTCACCCTCTAGAAGATAAAAAGTTTCATAGCACCAGGTGTCGCTCACAATACAACATGACTAAATGCAATATCGAAATCTACATACATGATTAGACTCATGGGCTTTCATCGCATCAAATTCTTTTTGCATTTTATTTTTTGACACATTCAATTCCAACAGTTTTTCGCTGAGAATATGGAACTGATTAGTATTATCTAAACAAACAAGTGTGTTTGCTTCAATCAGTGTAGAGTCGACAATGCTCAACTCACCTGCTACATGCATGGTATATTTTTAAAAATAATGAAAAACAGATTACGGCTATAAATTAAGTAAAAATAAGGTCAGCAAGAAAAAGCTTGTTCTGAGCTCTTTTATAAATAACATAAAATTTAAATAATCATTTAATTCTTTGAAAATTATTTAATACTTAAATTTTTTATAGCTTAAAATTTAGTACCCTGCCTGTGAACTTATGTTTGTGTCATTATTTCTGTAAATCTTCAAGTGAAAGCAAGAAGTTCTATAACTGTTATTGTAGTTACATTCCTTTCACACTCTCTGATATATTTTCAAACAGGTGATGGCAGAGATAGATGCTTTCTGCTTAGTTTCATAATCTCAGTAACATCCCCTAGCCTTTGTATGCAGACATTAACTTTAAATTACTTTTGACATATCCATAGCTATTATTATGTTTACCATTGAGTATTTTATATGCTACTCAGAGAAATACTTGATATATAAGATGCAATTTGGCTTTGCTCCAAGGTGTGTTTATCCAGACAGCTCAGGAAAATTATTTTGCCATCAATTATAGAAAAAAGCTTTGGACAGAGTGCCAAGGAAGATATCCGATGCTAGCATGGAAAATCGAGGTTAAACCAAGAAAAATGATGGTGCTTTATTATTCACTTTGTTCTCATCCCTTTTATATATATTTTTTTAAATTATTTTTTTTAATTACTAAGGTTTCTTAATACTGACTATTCTAACCGTTTGATTGGTATAATGGCAAGAGTGCCAGAGGGTAAAATAATCAATTTGAGCAATCTGAAAGTAATCAACGAATGAATTGATATTCATTTTAAGTACCTTTGAAGTACATGTATAAAAAGTACCTAGAAATAGATATAAAAGCCTCTTAAATCAATAAAATTTTGCTCCAGCATGTGCTATGTAAAGGCAGAAAAATTAGATGTGAAACAATTTGATTCATACCTGGGATAAAACAAATAAAGTGCATATAAATATGTAAGGTTATTTTATTAACATATAAATTAATTATCTAAAATTAAAAGGTTTTTTGCTAATTAAACTCATTCACGACTATAATATATAACTCTACAGTTAGTCATGGGCTTGTACCTATGTAGCCAATTTTGACAATGACACTTCGAAATGAAATCTAAGGGTCCTTTAAAAAAAATTTAAGCTACCATAAATCAGCAAATAAGATCTACTTACCCAAAAAATTTACAGAAGCTTAAACCATTTACAACCATGGCTATGATATTTTGAGATAAATATTTGTAACCATAAAATAATGCTAAAGTCCTATTTCTCATAAAAAAACCTTTTAAGGCTGTTATTGGTGTATATCTAATATCTATATACTATATCTAATTGTTTTTTTTTTTTTTTTGAGAAAAAAATAATATTTATCCTTATAGTTTATTCATCCAATCAAATCTAAAACACCAATAAAAAAAATAGAACTAAATTCTTCAGAAAATGAAGGTTTTTAAGAGAAAAGATTCTTGAAAAGGTATTTGTTAGAGTAAAGTAACGCTGAAAGGAAAGTTTATTTTTAAGACAACCAGTTATTGATACCATTGGAAAATTGGATCTATATTTAATGCCCTGCCTGATATATTGATGTGACAACTATTTTGATGTATTATAGAAATTAATTTTTGAGCAGTTTCCTTACCTTCTTCATAATCATGCCTGTATGTGCGTAGATCATCTTGCAATTTTCTAAAGCAATTCAACACATATTGATCTTGGCCACCGTTTATTCTGTAGTTGTTATACATAGTTCTAAAAAAATTAATTGAATAACATCTGGAAGTACTAAGTATGCATTTTTTTTTTCTTCAAAATTTTCTGGACTATCACTAAATAAAACTACTGTATAGGCCTCTGCTTTTACACACTTTTAATGAGACACTCACTCCATCAGTAAAATATCTGTATTACCAAAAATATGAAAGCTATGAAAAGAAAATGTTAAAAGAGGAGACAGAAATTCAAAAAATACATGAATCTAAACAAAATAAACGCAGCAACAATTAAATAACAACTTCTTATTTCAAAAATATCCTCCAAACAAGATCTACACAATAGTTGTAATAAAAAGAAACGAAATCAAAACTTTGACTATTTTGTAAGCAATAGAAATATACATACACAGAGTGTATGTATAAGATTCATCTTCAAGTAGTGCCACAAAAAAAATCTAAGTACACAAAATATGATCCTAGTTTAAGTTAAACATTATATAAACATTATATTTACATTTCCTTTACTTTGTAAGATAATAAAACACATTAATTAGAGTCTATTTATGTCCTTAAAACTGAAATAATTCACCTTATAAAGCCTAACATATATTAAATTATTAAACACGTAAGTTAGTAAGCCTTTTGTATAATATAAAAGGAATTAAAACTTTAAACAAAAATTTTGAGGAGGGGCCACTATTCCTAGAGATTGAATGTCAGACAAATCTTTATGGTAAATTGTTCCGATGAACAACTTTGAAAACAGTCAAAGTTAAACGGCATACCGTTACTGTCTTAAATGAATCAATGTAAACCAAAATGTCTACATAGCATACCCCTTAAAAGGCCCCCTAGGTAGTTACAAAATCTTTTGGATTTTAGGAGCAGCCCATAAAAGAAGAAGAACTGTATCTTGAAAATTTGGCTACAAAAACTATCAAACTTACTATAGTTAATCACACAAACTGTTTAATGAAGATTAATTTATTCTTGAGAGGGGAACAGAAAAATTGTAAATTAGGTGTTGTTTTCATGGCTTACCTCAGTTCATCCTGTAAATAACTTGAGCCAAAATTTGGAATATTGTTTCCAACGCTCCTAAAGAAATTTAATGAAAATAACCCAGAATACCGTACTGGAAAATGACACTGTATATGCAGACAGTGTTAACATTTTAATCTTGTAAAAGACTGAAAATTATTTTACACTGCTCTTTCTCTGAGAAAAAATAAACCAATTATAACACACTAGAAAAATTGTAGTTTTCTACATAAAGTTTATTTAACTAATGATTCATAAGAGAAAAAGTCTCAAAATGAACAATTATTATTCTTAGAAAAACGAATCTCTGCTACGCTTTATATATTTACATGATTCATCATGACACAAAAAGGTTTTAAATCATATCATTTTTAAAGTGAAAATAACTTTTAGATTGCATAGGTAAAAATGTCAAAATGTTAAAATCCATAACAACACCTTAAAACTAGTAGATATCAATACCAATTTTCTTAGAAAAATTGGCTTTTTCTAAGTACCTTATGGGAAGTTATTTTCACAATAAAGCTTTTCCAAAGAACAAGTTTTTGTGGTTGAAAATTTCAAAATTAAGCGAAATATCCAAGGTTTATTTCTGATGTAAAATTTGTGAATTAAATATTTTCATGTTCTGTTAAGATAAACTTCTGCAAATTTTTTTCTAACTTTATGTACCCATAGTTCGTGCTAGAGTATTGCTGATATACAGTTCATAAAATATAAAAGTTATTCAGCGGTATAAAATTTTGGGATTCCAAAGCAGAATTCAACCTTTTAGTCAATTAGTGACAAAAGTAATTTTTTTCTTAATAATTTATAAATATAATTAAAAAAAAGAAATTCTTACCTTTTTATATGAAGTGGATGTCCTTTAGGAATTATTGTGTGTTCCTATAAAAACAATAAATTTAAATAGTAAAATATGCTTCTTTGAAAATTTTCAGCAATTAAGGGAAAAATTTAAAACAGAGGTGTTAGGTTTTGCCATTAGACCTGTAGAAATTTGAGAGCTATCAAAATTATCTTAGCTTTTGATAACTAAAAATGTCTCTTTACAGAGATGATCCAACTTTTTAGTGACTTTGCATTTTGCTAATTTTGCATTTATGTATATATTAAAGAGATGATATCATTATTTTAAACTTTTGTGCTGCTGTATGATGCAGTTTGTAAACTGCAATATGAACATTATGTCAGCTAAATACCAGTCTGAAAATAGCAATTAAAAACCTGTCTAACATGCTACCCCCTGAAGAACAAATTTCTGTTGGAAAAATAAAAAAAATTTTACAGATGATTTTTAAAGTATTTTTTTAAAATAGATTGTTATTGAAAATGCTTTTTAAAAATGAGCCTAATAAATGCTTTAATAAAAATTCAGCTTGACAAAACAGAAATCACCTGCAATGAAGCTAACAAGCTTTAATTTATGACATGAATTAAACCTATAAAGACATCTTCAAAAAAAAAAAAAAAAAAAAAAATATATATATATATGCAAGATACACCATTGTTTAGTGCACAGTAATATAAGCATGATGCATCATTATTTAGTGGCAAAGTAATATAAGCATGATACATCATTATTTAGTGAACAGTAATATAAGCATTAAACA
>JAUZNK010040598.1:0-17258 GCA_035046665.1 Euphysa ruthae
AATATATAGAGAGAGAGAGAGAGAGTTTCCACAGTCAAAAAACTATGCCACTGCTTTTGAGCAGTTCTTACAAAATAAAGATTGCAGGAGAGTCCAGATGCTGTTAAAATATCTTTAAATTCTTGTAATCACAAAGAATCATATGGAACTAGATTTCACCCGATAGTTCCCAGGCGTATGTTACTCAAAATCAATTTAAGTTTTATATAGTTTTAAGAAATATTATAGCTGGCCACTTTTCTTGGGGGCAATACTGAGGCTTTTATTTGTAATTATTAATGAACAATATATAGTAATATAAAATTAAGTAATCTTTCTCCAGATACAACATTTATTTAATGATAGTTTACAGATATAAGTTTTTTAAAAACGATATGCAAATCTTACACTAAACATCCAGCTTGGCTTCACTTTCATTGCTGCTTTCGTGGCTGCTGTTGTCGCCAATATTTTCTGCTTCTCTTTTCACTTCTTCAATTGGTCGATCTAAAATGTAAAAAATCAGAAAATTGAACAAAAAAAAAACATCGATTTTTTCAAAAAAGAATTTTTTCAAATCAGATTATTATGTATCTTTTCACCTCACGCCATAGCCTGTTGATTGACTTGAACCAAACTTTGTGGAAAGGTCCCATAGGGAGTGTTTATAACAAAAGAAAAAAAAAATTTTTTGGTTTGGATTTTTCAAAATGTTTCCCAAAATTATGAAATTTTCTAATTTTCCCAAAGTTTTCTGGGTACATTCCTAGTAGATTATAAAGCACTTATAGATTAAATAACATAAAATATTATGTTAAATGATATAAGACAGAAGAAGTAGTTGCCATTGCTTTGATCCTAAATTATATCTAGTGCCTTAGGTAAAACCTCTCCTTCAAACCACCTCAAACTGTAAACGTTGTTTTCTAATTTTCATCCAAAGTTAAAAGTTTTGCTATGAAGCTTTAAATTCTTCTATTAAGCTTAACCTGTAAAAGTAATCTTGAAACTTTTTTCTCTCGCAGTTTGAACGGTGTTACTTTCCTTTTCTTGTTAAACGAAGCAGTATAATTACAGCCGGTAAATGCATGAAATGCAAGGAGGGCTTTGCACAGAGATGAATCTAGAGATTTGTGCACTTGGTTTATACAAATGTAGTGTGGGTTTTTTTTTTTTTTTTTGATTGTCACCCAAATTTCAGCCAAAAATGTTGTGATTGCGGAGAGTTTGTCTTGCATCCAAGTGCAATAATTAAACAATCAGTGTCACATGTTCGAATAATTACGTTACTTGTAGGTGCAATATGTGTCAGGTAATAAAAGATTCTGCTATCAGCCTCTTCGTGATCACAGTACATGAGATGTTCTTCTGTTCGATTAATTTTTCCATTGTAATTAGCTATAAAACTGTAACAAGTGTTTTCGTTATTTGCAAATAAAATCTTATCGTTGTAATAAGTTGCTAACTCGTCATCTTTCTAGTATATCACTCGAAATTCGATTGATTACGCTCATCTGTTACAATAAACTATATGTCGATTTTTTTTGTTCAATAAAAACTCAAGATGGAGTGCTTCCATGGATAGTGCCTACAGTCCATGAACTCTTTTACGTCTCTTGTAACTTTTATCTCTGAAAAAGGAATTAATGGATCTTTTTGCTAGTTTCAGAAAATTGGGTCCGCAAGACTCTGAAATTAATTACTTTACCGAGAGCAATGAAAAACGTTAACTCGATTTGAAATGATCTGAAGTGATGCAAACATATTAACGCATTGTGGTTTTTATTCTAATTGGATTTTCATAGCCTTTTTGGCAATGGCTAGATGTTATGTTACAGCGACTGATTTTTTTCTTACAATCAGAAGCCATGATAAGTGATCTGCTTAGTGTTTCAGCGACGAAAGAAGTTAGAGTCGGGGATTGATTTAATTGTGGAAGATACCAAAACTTGTGGTTATTAGTTGCTGGCTCTAAAAACGTAACATTCCATCATACCCACATCGGGTGATAATCTTCAGTTGCATCGAAATTTGCCATCTATAAAAAGTCTAATATCTTAGGTGTGATACTTAATCGTCTTCGCGTTGTTTAATATTTTTGGATCATTTATCGGGAGAATACCTGTAGACACCAGTTTTGGTTTTTTGAAATAAGGAGTAACATCCAAACTAGATGGGGTGTAAGCTTTTTTTCTTTTTACTGTCAAAGAACCAGAAGATTGACATGCAATTTGTTCTTCTCTGTCTGTATTTTTATTTAATTCCGTATTCTTTTGATGATCTTCGGAGTATATTATTTGATATGTTAACAGTATCATTTAGTGTATTTTTTTCCACTTGCTGTCTCAACAAACCTGTCAAGATTGTCCCAAGCCAAACCAGTTGCACAGTCTGGCGATAAAGACATGCCGAAAAGTGTATCTTTTAATTCCTATGTTGTTTCTGTAGTGAGTTCAGTTTTAATGTCCCAACCTGTTTATAATTTCTATTACTGTTCGAATCTCAGTTAAACTTTTTAATGTAAATCCGGATATAAATGTTTACCCGGTTTCTTCAGCCAAAAATGCTACTTCTTGTCTAATTGAGTTGATTCTCTTTTCTTTAACTGTTTGATTCCATTGTCTAAATTCTAGTCCACTATTAAAAACACTGTAACTGTATCCAGAACATCAGCTTCTCCGTGAAAGATATCTTTAATAGCTACTTTTTTTGGAAGCGTACTCTTTTCTGCGTCTAATATCATTTTTCTCAAGGAAGGTGCAGCTTCCAGGACTTGCATTTTGTGACTTGTTACACCGCTCTGACCATACCTGACAGCATTTTCTGTTGTTAACAGGCTGCTATAAATGATGTCACCTCTTTTCGTTTTTCCCTTTTCGTTTTTGATTAGACTACGAAAAATTTTTTAAATTTTCTACTCGAGTTTTTGAGAAGATGTTACAGCATCTTGTTCATTTAGTTTAGCTAATTTAGTTCAGCTAATAATAATGGTTCGTTTTCACTGATTACATATTTTTCAATGAAACTAACAAGAGCTTCAAATGCTTGGACAGCTCGATCACAGTTTCAAACTTTGAAATTAGTAGATATATTATCCTCATTGACAACTTCAGAGTTCTTCGTTTGTTTTGCACTCCGTGATACCTCATTTCTTTTGCAGAAAAATTAATTGTACTAACCCTATATAACATTGATGCGTCGTATATTATTTGGGCAACTCTCTGACGTTAGATTCAAAGTTTTCTGTTTCTACATGAACTAAATTTTGTTGAACACTCTTCAATTTTTTCCTTCTTCGATTGAAGAACAGAGAGAAACTACGAAAAATACCTGTTTTGGAATGAGATGATTTAAAAATAGAAGACCGTCTCATAACAAATTCAGACAGCAAAAATAATTTACCAATCTTTTTTCAGATGAAAGCCCGACAAGTAATGTTATAACTTTCATGCAAAATGAAAGTATAGTATCTAGTGACAGAGAAGTAGCTGAGACGCTTACAAAGTATTTTAAAGAAGCTGTTAGCTGTCAAATTGGATATTACAAAAACTAAATATTTAATAAATGAAACAGACAGTACTAACATTAAAATTAATATTTATGTAATTCTGAAATTTCATCCTAGCGTTTTGAAAAGGAAAAGGTTTCCATTAAAAGTTAATTTTATTTTCATTAGATAGACTGGATAGCTAAATAGCCTTGATCTTGACGACTTAGAGCGTGAACTGGTAAACAGCAAGAAAGCCATTACTTCAAGAAAAATATTCAACCTCGGATTTTAAAATGTCATCGAAGTCTTGCTCATCAACTCTTTTAAATATTTTAAACTAATCTTGTGGAACATAAAATTTTCCTAATAAACTAAAACTAGCAGATGTTACTCCAATATTTAAGAAAGGGAATGCAATGTCTTGCAAAAACTATAAATGTTTCAGAGTTTTATCAGTTTCTTCAAAAGTTTTTGAGACTATTGAAAATCAAATCTCGGGTTTCTTAATCAACTACGTGTCACCTTATATTTGTGGTTACGAAAAGGTTATAATGCTCAATATGCGTTACTTGCTATCATAGAAAAGTGGAAAAAATCTCTAGATAAAAAAGGATACACTGTCTTAATGGACCTCTCAAAAGCATACATTAAATCATGATTTGTTAACTGTAAAACTACACGCATTTGACAAAACAGCACTTGAATTATTAGATAGCTATTTTAAAAACAGATGGAAACGAACCAAAATAAAGTGTGAATACAGTTATTGTTCTGAGCTGTTAAAAGGTGTCCCACAAAGATCTATTTTTGGACTAATTTTATTTAACATATACATTAATGACTTATTTTTTATAATTGGTCAATCCGATGTATGCAATTTTACAGACGATGCAACTTTCTATTCTTGTGATGCAGTCTTAAAAACAGTATTATCAAGCCAAAAGCAACATAATCTAATGGTTCTAGGGTGATATGAGAGCAACACATGAAGTTTAACAGTGATAAATGTGACCTTTTAATATCAGAATTTAAATATCAAGTCAATTTGTAGATTTAGGAAATACAAAGATATGGGAAAGCGACAGTGAGAAGGTACACGGAGTTAGTATAGATCGAAACATTTCTTTTGAAAGTCACACAAATATTACTTTGTTATAAGTAGGTAGGAAAAAAACTGCATTAAGAAGAATATGTAGAAATACACCCTTTGTAAAAAGAAAGATTTTATTTCGAACTTTCATTGGACCTCAATTTTCATATTGACCGTTTAAATATGCACGTTTCACAGTAGAAAGTGTATGGACTGTTGCTGTGCCGCTGCCGAAATTGCCGAAATTAAAATTAAAATGTTCAATTCTAAACATGGGCTTTCAAATTCTTTAGTGGATAACGTTTTTATAGAAAAATGTAGTGATTATAATCTTTTTACAGATTTGTATAGACCAATAGCGAAAACTGTCCGATAAGGAGATAATTTTTTGGACAATTTCAGCCCATTTATTTAGAATATAGTGATTAGTGGTTAAATTCTTACAATCATAAAGAGTTGTAAGAATTTAACCTTTTTTTTGAATAACACATAGTGTTGAAAACCGAATGGGTGTATCTGTAACATATATGTAAAACGTGTGTTCAAGGATTATGAAGACATCTTAACATTTTAAGTTTAAATAAATACCTAAACAAAAAACAAATAAATAGATAAACAAATAAACACTGTGGCCCACTATAAAAATTGATAAATAAACTAAAAAAAAAAAACTTTTTTGGTTAAAAGTAACATTTTTTTTTTTAGCATTTTCAGATATAACCGATATTGAACAGCGTATTAGCGAGTGGTTATCATGTTTAATTTGACAGCTACGCATCAATAGAAATACCCCATTTAAATCATCCCGATAACCTTTCATTCATATTAAGAATAAAACCCGACATTATTTTTATCACTGAATAACAAAGCGTGGGAAAAAGAAAGTTTTCCAGGTTTTTTAAAATCCTGGTAATGTTAAAAAAATAGTTTTAAATTTAAGATTCAATCAATAAAATTTTGCCGTTTATTTACTTTTTTATATAATCCGACAGAAGAATTTTTGCTGGGTTACTTAATAAAAGATAAATGTTATGTTGCAAGCTTTTATCATTGCTTTGGAGATATATTGGGACGGAACGCATTTATTCCTCTAATATCGAAGGTAAATTTTTCTGAGATTAAAATTATGATATGGTTTTTTGTTACATTTTTAACAATTGATACAAAATTGGATGAAAACTGATGGTTAGAAAATATCTTCATATATTGGCAGTGCATGACAGTTTAATCAAACATTTTTTTTTTTTCTACAATTAAAAAAAAATAAAAAACATTAAATTACAAAACAAAAATCAATCGAACAACACCAAATCTTTAATAAAGTAACTTTAACCGGGGTAAGAACAGGTTTTATAGCTCAATATGAATTGCTCCTCTGAAAATCAAATTAGAAAAAGTGGAAAATGAATCGTTTCAATGCAATGTAATCTATTAGAAAATCTATTGGAGATCTTTTGAATCACCAAAAATCGAATATAATCTGTCACTTAATTTTGTATCAAATGAAATTAGTGGAGAAGTGTTTTGAAAAACTTTTTAGAATTCACTGGAATTTTTCTAACATTCTTGATCAGATGCACGGTATCCAGGGGCGGATGCAGGTTTTTTTGAGAGTGATGCCTACATCTAAATATTTTGTAATTGACTTTCCTTAGAGTGCCTGCAACAGGGTTTTAAAGCCTACATATTCATTTTGTTGCTTCCAAAAATCTACTAAAACCACACATTTTACATCAGCTACGTTACGGAATAATCAACCATTAACAATTGGGGGGATCAACATAAATAAGCACGGAAAACACAGTATTGGAAATGTATGTATTTCTAAAAATGTAATTATGATTGTTGCAATTTAACGGTTCGATGATAAGGTTGTTTTGTTTAGCGAATTTCTTAGGCTCAAATGGGAGCTGTAAGTACTCCAAGACCCATCACGTGGCCCATCTGGAAGTAGCTTTTAAATTTTATTAACCATCAATATCAAATTCTTAGAAATATCACCGTTTTCATTAAAATTTCCAATGCTTTTATAGAGTCAACACCTCCTTGTTGAATCTAGCAGGGTAATCAGTGGAAAAATAAATTAGTTGAGGACTAATTTGTATGCTTGTAATAAAGTGTTTTGTAGAAGCAGAACATAACGTATCATTGGGGTAGAGTATGTTGGTCTACCTTTTGGCTGCTAACATATTCTTTTGTTTAGTTCATCGAGTAAAACATGCTGTTTTTCTAATATAGGACACAAAATTTTCCAATATACTCTTCCTGTAAACTTTGCATTGCAGTTTCAAACAAATCAACCTGGTAATGGAACCGGTAAGGTAATAAACTTTAAACAAACATGGAGATCATTGCAACTCAGACAGACTCAAATACCCTAGGAAAGTCATTTTCATCAAAATCAAGCTTATAAAACAATGCAAATCTATCAGATTTTCTAAAATTAAATCCATGATGTGCTAGTTCCGTTGATATTGCCCAGAGTTTTAATTATATCTTTACTTTTGACTTACAAAAGTTCATCGTTTTAAAAAAGTCTTTTGCGTGGAGATTTTCTCGTTGCACATAATGTTGGTAAACAGGATTGTTTTTCTAAAAGCTCTTCCAATTTCAGGGTTCATCTCTTTCCTTTAATCTTGAACTTTTCCTCAAAATGAAGTTCCCATAAGAATGAATTTTTAGAGGGAATTTAATACCTTCTGTTGATAAATCTCGCCCAAAGTTTGTGTAACTTTTTCTCGGTTAACTGAAAATTAAACTTACCTATGCATGTATTCTTGTTGGTGTTGTAACCAGTGTTACATTATGGGGTAACACATTTATTCACCATTTCGAATCTATAAAAAATTTTTAACAAACTGACCCTATCAATGTCATATCCAGAATTAGTTTGGGGACACCTGTTTTGCGTGACTTTGGGTGCATAAAATTTAAAATCATTGGTTTCCCAGATATTGCGGCAAATTCTGTTATAATTAGCTTCAGATAGAAAGTTTAGTAGCCTGATAAATATCTTATGAAAAAATTGATAAACTTTACCAATTTAGTCAATTTCCAAACCGGATAAAGATGTGAAAATACAGCTGGATATGACTTTGACTATTGAGAATGAGATGTTAGACGCTTTTTGAAAAATTTCAATCCCTGAAAATGACAAAATAGAAGTACTAACCTGCCCAACATTTTTCACAGAATTAACATTGATAAGAGAACTGTAGTAATATAAGTTATAGTTGTTGTTCTTCCACATGTTACGGTGAACTTTTAGTGAAAGTCTAGCCTACTTGCAGCATGTATGACATGTTACCGTAAATGCTTTTATAAAAAAAGTTTTGAAAATAAACCATTATATATAAGCTTCCTACTAAAACAAAGCGGCGTGCAGTGTTGCATAGTATCCTATGAACCTTCTATTATTTTTATGTATACCTTAATGAGTACGAAAAAATAATTCTCATCATTAGAATATAAATAAATGCAAGGGTGTAATAATATAAACAAGGCTCGGAAAATGAAATTTGTATAAATAAAAACGGTACCAAAAAGTTCTATAATAATTCAGCCCAATTACCTCAGACAAACAAATAAAGATTTTCTCTGAAATTGACACTTAAATTCAATGAAATGTCTCTCCACTTTTTTGTGTGTATTTGCTAAAATGCCTTTCTATAGCATCACTGAGAAACCTTGCAGTCAAAGAACATTCATAGTTTTCAATAAATAAATAAAATTCGAAATGCATTGAGTTTTTTGTTTAGTAAGTGTAGAATTAGGACTGGAAGAAATTCGCCTTTACTGCATCGCTAAGACGGTTTGATGTATTAAACGGTTTTTCTGATTTACAAACCACAAATATTTTTTAGAAGCAAGAAAGAAAGTTAGTTTCATCCAGCTTTTCCGGATAATAGTCTAATAAACCTGCTGAAGCAAATGTTGTTTCATCGAATACGGCAACAGCACGTTAAAAATTATATTTTTTTGTTACCTAAATGGTGATAGGTCAGTTTTATTGTTTTCCTTAAATTCGCAAATAGTTTTACGTAAATGCATTTGTTCTTTTCTTTCTGCGGTGTCCATCACTTCTCTTATCGTAACAACTTGATAATAGGCTTGAGTTTTTAAATCTAGCTCTACCTGTTAAAATTTTATATTATGGCAGAGTGTTGTGCAATCTAGCTTAGTATCTTCATTTCTTTTATTTTTTGTTTGAGGCTTGGTATCTTTACATTTTTATTAGTTGTTTTGTATTTTTTCGCCTATTAAAAGGAAAAGCATGAAAAATTCTATAACTATGACTGTAACTATGAAAAATTTACCGCCATCATTGTAATCTGACTAAAAGCAGTCATGGATCTCTTTTTTGTAAACAATACTGCCTATCAGTATAAAGGAAATATCGTATTTTCATCACTTTAACTGCAGGTGTAAAATATTTTCACCAGAGATATTGAAAAATTCAACCTCATCAAAAAAAATTAATCGAAAATATAATTTAAATTGTGGAATAAAAACGTTACACCCCTCATTCTCAATATATTTGACAGTATAACTTTAATACTAATGGTTGCGTGGTCTCAAGTCATAATTTTTTAATAATTTTATCAAGTAGGTGAGGTTAAATTATTCTCACGGGTAAATAACAGGTTTTTTCTTCATTTCACCTTTAGCTAGGGAACTAAGGTGTGGAACCGTAGGTGTGATATTTATTTTTACGGGGTATATAAAAGCTAGTTTATAAAAACTAAAAGTTCTTTGTAAAAAACTTAAATATACAATGGGATACAAAAGGCTAGAACATCAATACACAATAAAAATCCAAATAAAAAAAAAACATATGTGAAATTATATATGTGAAATATAAAATAAACTATTTTGTTGCGTTAAACAAATCAAAATCTTCGTTTTAATTGTGGCCAACATTTAATGCGTCGTTCTTCCACAGGCAAGCGTCGCAAGTAGCGTTGTAATAAAGACGGGAATCACCGCACCAATGGTGACGAGTGTAATGTTGGACACATGAGTAGTACCATTCCATATATTCTGGACGGGGGTCGGGATAGTTGCCAGATGTGAAAATAGTTGCACAAAATTCTTTGTTGTCTAAATAAAATAATCATTTGTCAAAATAGAAAATGATAAAAAAAGTAAAATGACATAAAAATCATAATTAGCCGTTAGAAACAGAAAATATTTGCATTTTTTCGTAAATTACCTCTAAACCTTTCTAAGAAGGCCATTCCAAATGAATTATAACAAATATGTCCAGATCTATTGAAGCATGTCGAAGTCTTCTGAAATATGTCAAGATCTTGTAAAAGTCATAGAGAAAATTTCAAAGATTGGTTAGATTATTAGTGTTAATCCCTAACCGACTAAATAAACCAGCTAATAACTATAATAAATAGCATATTAAATTTAAATAACATCTATTTTATCCTCCGAAATAATATCAAGCTTCTTGCAAAATCATTCTCCATTAAACTTTGGAACTATAAAGTATTTAAATGAACTTACAATCGGTAGTTTTTGTGGCCCCAGTTGGTTTGGTGGTCGTGCAAACGTTATCATTGTCTAAAAAAAAAAGTGATTTTGACAGCTTATAAAAAATTTCTAAAATTCTTTACTTCGGAATTTAATATCATTTAATTAAAAAGGAAATAACATAAACAATGTTGAATAAATAATTACAAAAGACGAATTTTGAATAAATAATTACAAAAGACGAATTTAATTCATTCTAATATCTTATTTTGGTATAGGTATTTAGATAATGATCAAAATCAAAATCATGTCATAAGATGAATACATATTCCTTTTCGTTTCGGGAGACAAGTTGCACATCCAACATATATTGATATATTGTTATTGTAGTGTTTTGCAAAAGATTTTACCCAAAAAATTTCAATGGAATGATTAAAACATTTCAATCGAATGATTAAAAAAATTCAATTGAATCATTGTAAAAGTTAATTTAAATGCCTAAGGTTTCAACAGAAATTTGGTATTATTCTAACGGTAAAATTATTTCGCAAAGTTTTTATTTATTACGTTAAAGTTGTTAGCTTTTTGTTTTGAAATAATCCACAGTCCTTGCAAAGAAAAAATAAAGGAAAAAATATCTTTATAATATTTATATATAAATATAAATATTATTCTATACATATAGTAATATTAAATAAAGAGTTAGTCAAGATTTATCTACTGGCCGCTTACTTTCAAGTTACCTTACAACATTTTAATCGAATAAGCTTCACATCTAACTGCTGTCAAAGAGAGAAATTATTATTTTTAGAAAATAAAATTATCAATAGAATAATTATTGTATAATAATATCAATAATATAAGAATTAATATATTACCGTTTTCATTTTCCTCACAACTTGCACACTTTTCTGAGTAAAAGAGGCCGGCTGGGCATGCCCCGCAAACGGACCTACCACGTGCTCCATTTATGAGGATGAATCCTGGGTTTGGAAGACAAGTGATGAAATGGCGCGGAAAGTTATTTAAACGAAAGGTATCACTAAGATATGTGTCGAAGAATGAACATTGGTCATCACCCAAGCCTAAAATGAATAACAAAACACCTGTTTTTAATTCATGTTCAACTTTTCGTGATATAATCTAACAAAATTTTGTGTTGGAAGTAATTATTAAGCGACTAGACCGGCAGTTCATTACCTGTTGCCATGCCAAATATTTCCTTTTTTTTAAAGTAAAAATAAATGAAAGAATTATCAACGCTATTAAGCATTAAGGCGACCTTTAATTAATAACTTTGCCAGCACTGTTAAAACATCATGTATAGGAGGTATATCTCTTTTAACACTATAATTCCATCAAACATCTTAAATTTTGTTATTAATTGGTTTTTTCAGTGTTTTCAGTAAAAATATATAGTACGAATATTAGTTTTTTTCAAAACACAGTCAGCTTTTATATGTTTTTATATATTCGTCAAAGACACGTATACATTACATTCATTTTTTATTGTAACAAATAATTGTCTCATATATAAAACCTTCATCATGAATAAAATAAAATTGCAGAGAGAGTATGCGTTATCAAGAATTGATTATAAATAACAAAGCTTTTCATAAAATATAATACTTACAAGGTGGAGGTATCACAGTCGTCCCGGTGGGGTTAGTGAACAGTGCATCTAAAAACAGAAAAAAATATAAATATAAATCAAAATAACGAAGTACAATAAATTTCGTAACATTTTGAAAAAGGGTTTTATCACATTCCAAGGTTGCCACGAGAGTTTTCGTCATTTAACAAGCACTATGTTGAATGGACATCAGTTTAGTTATGAAACCTTACAAAAAAAGTTTGTGAAGTGGGCTTAACCTGTCCTTATGGATTTATACGCATTAAACTGGGTATATTTCCTGTTATAATGAGATTTAAGGTATTCAAATAGATTTTCTGTTGTATGCAATTCTACAGATTCATGAAAATATTAATTAGGATTCTAACTAATTGTTACTACGTACGAAATCAGGTATATACCTTATCAGACCAGATGCAATAATAGTAAATTACCCATTGTTGCAGAAACACTCAAGCAAATTAATACAACAAAATACATACTTGAGAAAAATTTAATGAAATTTTTAATCATCAATGCAAATTAAGACATAAGAAAAATAGGACATGTTTTTCAGTATCTTTAAAAATTTACAACTTCTTTTACAATTTTTATAAACTTTACCTGTATCTCTGAAGTAGAAAATCGCTACCAGCGCGATAAAAACCTTCATACTTTCGGTGATTTCTTCTTTTCTTTATTCTTTGTCTTGTGTTCGTTTGTTACTCAATTACGAGAATGAGAGTCAATTTATACTGTGTTTGATATTAATGATTACATAACATGGTAATTACACTTGAATGTTATCAATGAAGCGAGACTGTTATCGAGCTGGCATAATAGCATATATTGAGCTTTATCGCAAGTAAATTATATAACAATAACCTGCCTATTTATGTTCATTTGCTAATAAATCATTTGCGAATTTGAAACAATATAAAAAAAACATATTGATTTTATCATAGCATAGCAACAGCTTTTTTGCTATGGTAGGGGATTTACATGACATCATAGTATTAGCCACCCTCGTTTGATAGGCTCTTTTTAATGGTGTCATTAAATTATTTAAATATGTTTAAAGTATTTTATTCTTCTAAAATTTATCTCTTCTATCATGAAATATTCGCGCAACATTGTGGTATGAAAAAAATATTCTGCATAAAATTAATTGAGTGATTCTGCGAATCCGTTTTCTAGTGTTTTTCTCAACGAGACAGCTGGTCGGTGGTTCGAATTCGTATTACAACCACTTTTTTATGGTAAAACCGCTGTCAAATTTTGGGTGCTTAATAAAGCAAAAGCAAAAGCCTTTCGAGCAAACTTATAATGTATGCTTCAAAGAGAAAAAATGTATATATGTAGTAATAATTTATTAGTTTTTGCTTTGTTACAATAGAGTGTTCCAAAACTACTTAGTAGTCAAGCCAAGCGTTATACCAATATGACGAAATCTTGAAGAACTGCGAACTTATAACATGATATTTCATTTAAGAAACGATGTATAATTTTATCTATGCATTAGCATAAAACATTATGTAATAGTTTTATACAAATGCGTATACATATATCCGAAAGTTCTTAATAGCACAAGTTGACTCAAAATTTTAAGAAGAATGATGATAACATTTTTAAAACGAAGTTTAACCGACATGTTTCAACGTATTCTCTACATCTTTAGAAAAGAGAGTAAGGTTAAATTAAGGGTTAAGACTTACACAATAATGAAATACTTGCTTGTTAAATGGGGTATTACCCCATTCAATATGGAGTGTCGATTTAATTTTAAGGCTTTACTCCGTTTGCGCGAATCTAAGACAGGAAAAAAACTTGTAGATACAGATTTAAAACATTAAAATCTTTGATTTATAAAATATAATTCAAAAAGACACTCGATATTGGATATTACCTTCATCTGACCTGGCTCTTTTGACCACTTTTTGCATAGACGACGGAGGAAAAATGTCTTCATTGATGAAATTCGAAGTATTGTAGGTTATGAAATTGATTTTTTAATGGTAAAAGACAGTAAATAACTTTTTTTTTTCATTTTGGCGAACTAGATTGCAACTTTTTTCATTTTGGCGAACTAGATTGCAATTTTTTTTCATTTTGGCGAACAAGATCGCAATTTTTTTCATTTTGGCGAACTAGATTGCAATTTTTTTTCATTTTGGCGAACTAGATTGCAATTTTTTTCTTTTTGGCGAACTAGATTGCAATTTTTAATCAACTTTTCTGGTAAAACAGAAAGGAGATTTTTTCATGGTGGTTTTAAAACAAATATAAAGTTTTTATATTACATTTTCAAATCATTAGTCCGAATGAAAATGTTTAAACCAATACCAGATTCCATTGAAGTTTCAGAATATTATTTCAATGCCAGTAAACGGTTGTAGCTATATCCATTCATACTTCTACTGATGCGTTTACTAAACGTTGTTAAAGTATCCCATAAGGACTCCAAAACACAAAGTCATAAAATAGAGGTTTCTCTCGGTCTGGGTATATTGTATCATAGTTTTATAATATTTATTATTAGCTACTATGTTCGAATTTTTTTCTTAAACATTGTTATTTTTATTAAAAAGCATATAAATGCAAAGTTATGAAACAAATCAAAGTAAAATGACAGTGTTTAGATTAGTTTTTTTCAGGACTATATGTGGTTAAGATGATTATGCGTAGAAGAAGGTTAAAAGTTTAAGTTTTGACAGGATATTAACACCAATGAAATGTAGAAGATATAATTTCTTCATCACAAAGTCTTTCGTGAATGATGCAGAGAACGAACATATGACTGCTGAACAAGTTGAAGCAAAAAGAAAATGATAATTTATAAAGAATTATATTGATTTATAAATTATTATGAAATTTCAAATTAGAAATAAGTAAATTCATTATCATACATATGTATTTTTTTCTTCAAGGTGTGTATAAAAATAGAAAATGATGGATTGTTTTTTTCATTACCAGTTAATAATGTAAGGGCCTCTTATAATAACAGAAATCTTAGATAATTTCAACAACCTAGGAAGCTGAAAGCAATTTAAAGAAAACAGAGTGTTAAAAGGATGTAAACAAGATTTAAGGGTATAAAGCAGGTGAAAAAATATCAATGAATATTTTTGGGAAGATGCACATTTAAACATGGAGTAACTAATTTGATACAAATTAAAAACTTTTCTGATAGGCATTTTAAAGATGTAATTGTTTTTATTTTTGATTCTGATGGGGAGGTATAGGGGTTTTTTTTTTTTTTTTTGAAGGGGATATGTACGTTTTTTATTTTTATTAATCACAGCTTGTTATTTTTTTGAAAGATTTTTATTAAACCTGTCTAAATTGGACTCGACAAAAAGGTTTATCGTAATTAATGTAAGTTATTTTTTGCTCTAGGTTTCTGATAAATTAGTAGCTTTCAAACCATCTAAAGTTGTTTTTTCTAAATCCACAATATCAAAACTTTTAAAACAATATCTTTGGTAAAGTCAATAAAAACTCCTATAGTTAGCTGATTGTCATGAAATGATTGCTGGTTTTGTGTGGTTAGCTGTAGGATAACATGTTCAGCGAAATTTTCGTTTTCCTATATTTCGTCTTATAACGCGGATATTATTCAACTAACTTCTCCTCACAACTGTAGCCACACAAGTTATTTTAAAGTTGTCATAAAAAAAACCTGGTGCTAAATTAAGCATCAGCTAATTAGGTAAAAACATGGCGTGAAAATCTTTTTTAGTAATATCTGGGATAGATTCATTAAAAACTGGAATCATTTTAATAATTGTTGAAAAAAACGAATGGTTGCCATGAAGAAAAGTTTCATGAGTGTTTTTTTGCTTTGGTTATGAAACTCACTACTTCTGTATCTATAGATAAACGTTTGTTAAAATCACCCGCAATTTTTCATAAATGACCAATTTTATAAGAGAAATTCTTTGACATGTATGGTAAAGTTATTAATGATATCAAACAGTATTTGTTTAGCTTATCTCGTAAAATCAAGAGAAGGCGGACTTATTTCTTTTATATATTGTTGACATTGAGTAGAGCAGTTTTGATGATTGATTAAACGTACAGCATGTTTTTGATAGCGGTACAAAGTTTTTAGTTTAGATTTATGAGTGCTGGCTCATGCTATGCCCCCATAATTTAAATAACTGTGTACAATCGAAAAAATTGTTTTTATAGTAATTTATTTAACTATCGGCCATTTTATCGGTCTTGCCTTATAAAAGATCCCATAGCTCTTCGAAACTGTTTTCTGTTTGAAATCTTTTTAACCAATACAAGTGATATAGACCAGGCTACAACTCGCATTTAAGATTATTCTTTAAGTGCAGCCACATTGTGACTGTCCTATAAATATTTCCATGGATGCTAGTCTGAATCTTTGAAAGGAGTAGCGCATTCACATAAGACTTACTCAAGGACCACAAGGTCTTCATTTGCTACTCATCATTTAAAGGTACAGATCCCTAAATTCTACAAAAATTTTTATTCGCAAAGCTTTTTCTCACGTACTGCTCGCTTGTAGAATTCTTAGCTTTCTGACTGTTTTCCTTCGAATTATGGTCTCTAATTCTTTAATAGAAATGTTAACATCTTTCTCAGTTTGTGTAAAACCTGCCTTATGTTTATCTCTTGCTTAAGCTTTCTGCCTAGGAGTTGTTTCCAGCCTTGCAGAAAGCCAGTGATTAAAAAAAAAAGAAGAAAAAAAAGTTTCTTCTCCAATGTCTCGTAGCTACAAAACGTCTTTTTGAAAAAAAAAATATATTCAGAAAAACAAACTAAAAGAAAATTAAAGAAGCTAGCATGACACTTTAATTCTATGCAATAAAAATTATTGGTATAAAGCTGCAAGGGATAAAATAAAAATAAACAGATTTATTATTAATGTATTAGTCCGTTCATTTATGTCAGTTTTGTTATTTATCATTTATGTTTTATTATTCTGTTCATGGATTCGCAAGCAATGTTAATCTATCTTACTGACCCAGTGTTCAGAAGTTCGAAGCCATTTCCAATGTGAAAACTGACATTTACTTTCAGGCACACAAAACAAAAGATAATCTTATGTTGCCTCTGATAGCCATGTTTTTAGATCTAAAACACACTCTATTTATACAAAGAACTCTAGTTGGCAATCCATTTATTTTATCTTTTAAAACATATTTCTCCGAGTAGAATGACGTAAAAAATTATTATTGTCTACAATTTTCTGCAAGTTTCTTTTTGCTAATCTTCGAAAATATGATGTAAGTGTAAAACTGCAAATTTACCTGTACGCATTTAAGAAAAGGTGCAATAAAAATGAATGTTTTAATACACTGTTTATAACTTTATCTATGATTAAAAATTTTATAAACCATAATTTTGAATGTATTTAACGTAGTTTTAGCGAGTGTTTATATAACCGCACAGAGTGTGAGCAATTTTATCTGCTGCCCTTCGCTCGCTTGATGTATGACTAAAAGTACGTGAAATTTACTGAAAATACTTAATGTATCCTGGGGTTTCAAATTTAGTTAATGTTATAAAGGTCTGATGCGTATATCTTAACAAACTTCCTCGTGATATTTGTGGATTTAAAATACGATGAGAAC